>MU397310.1:178295-219622 GCA_022578865.1 Xylaria sp. FL0043 | reverse complement strand
CTTATATATTGTGTTGTGGGGTAGATATAAATGTTTTTATTTTTGGAAGTACTTTTTTGTACCCCACCGGTCGGGACTTTTTCAGAGTGACTGTATATACGTACTAAACCTTACCTGTTGTCCGCAGCGCTCACCTCCTCTGCTCTTACAACCACCAAACATCGCCATCCACATCTACCGCCAAACAGCTTTCTCGCCTGAGATTGTCGTTCTGTCGTCGGCTACGCGTTTTCGCCCGGCACTTTCATCTCGTCTCATCTCAGCTCATCGTTGTCGTCGACCGTTTCAGTCATCCTCGAGTGGCTCGGCTGGTCACCGACCAAAGTCATCCCGTCTTGTAGTCAATCCGTAAGAGGTAAGTCAATGAGTCGGCCTCGTCATTCGTCATTGTCACCTGTCGCCGCCCCTCTTCTCTCTAACTGTCCTCCTCTGTCTGTCTGCCGTTCTGCCTGCCTTGTCACACACACACACACGCTCTACTCTCTGTCAATATCTCCCTCCTTAAGAGAGTATTATCGTCTTGTTAGTATATGTCTGTGTATCACCATACATTCATGTCCATCATACAATAGTACATACATAGCTGGGTACTCTATTCTTTAACCTGCCACCGACAAGATTCCCCGGAGGCACAAAGACGAGGGGTAAGAGAAACACCATCAGCAAGACATATCCGAACAACACCCCAAGATACGCCGACAAGACGTTCAACGTTCATCACCAGTCACATTCATCGTATGACCCGTTACCTACATACCTTCAGACCATAGCACCAAGTGGTGCGTCAAGTCGGATCCGGGTCTGTCTAGGCAGCAGATACTTAGGTAGACAACCAGGCAACATCGGCTCCCACGCAATACCTGATCACCTGCCTTTCTCTTGTCTTCTTTCTGCCGTCTAGCTCTCTCCCTCTGTCTTTCTTGCTATCTTTGCTATTGTCGTCGCCCCGTTATCATTTCACGTCCGACAGTGTGTACCTTAACCTTCCTTTCTTTTAACTTCTTTCTTCACTTTTCGGCATTCTCGTGACCAACCACTCAATAGTCATCCTCAACCGTTATTCATTTAACCCCCCCTAAAGCCTGCTCACCACCTACCTGCCTACCTAGCTACCTACCTTCTGGTATTCCTCTCCATCCAGTCCCGATAGTCCTGACCTAAACCTGAACCTTTCACGTCTCGTTAGGCTGCCTATAAAATTGTCGCCATCATCTACTAACATCTCCATCTCCAGTCATCGCCAATAACAAACAACCGAGGTCATCTCCTACATCTACCGCCAAAATGCGATCCAAGTTCAAGGACGAGCACCCCTTCGAGAAGCGCAAGGCTGAGGCCGAGCGCATCCGTCAGAAATACTCTGACCGCATCCCCGTACGTCACCCTGCTCGTCACCACCAGATCCCTTTCGGTATACGCTGCTTGTCTTGATTGCTTTTATGCTAACTGCGACTCTCGCCTTTCAGGTCATCTGCGAAAAGGTAGAAAAGTCCGACATCGCTACTATTGATAAGAAGAAGTACCTCGTACCTGCAGATCTCACCGTAGGCCAATTTGTCTACGTCATCCGAAAGCGCATCAAGTTGTCTCCCGAGAAAGCCATCTTTATCTTCGTCGACGAGGTTCTACCCCCGACCGCTGCCCTGATGAGCAGCATCTACGAAGAGCACAAAGATGAAGATGGGTATGTCCTCCCCCGTTTACCTCTGTATCCCTTCTCGACCGCAACCGTGATTCACGTCGTGCTAACCTTCTGTTCTTCTGTCCAGATTTCTCTATATCACGTATTCGGGCGAGAACACTTTCGGCGAGGCCGCTTAGAACTGTCTTTTAGTTGCTTTCCAGGTTTCACCGGCGTTTGACAGGTTCGACTTTACGGTTATGATAATACGCGATGGCTGGGTGCGCTATGGGTTATGGAAGGAAGATGGAAAGTGCCTCGGGGATTAACTAGCCATGGAGTTTTCCTGGCTTGTTAAATGATCTGTACAGGCGAAACAACATACATGCCTTTTCCATGTACTTCAGCTTATCGTCAACAAATATAACCAATAGTGGCATTCTGCCCGCCAGTTTACCTGTCCCCGTTTAATTTCATCTGCTCT
This sequence comes from Xylaria sp. FL0043, assembly GCA_022578865.1. Classification (NCBI taxonomy): domain Eukaryota; kingdom Fungi; phylum Ascomycota; class Sordariomycetes; order Xylariales; family Xylariaceae; genus Xylaria; species Xylaria sp. FL0043. The sequence continues at coordinate 217,517 of MU397310.1, read as the reverse complement.
TAGTGCTTTGAGTCACCTGCGGCCCAGATCCAGCTCTACCATCCGATAGCTTCTGTAAAAAAAGGCCAAACGATATAGAGTAGACTTATATTACGGGTCACAGTGATTATGCCATGTTATTTCATTTCCGTGCCACCAGCCCGTCCTAACGAGCTTCACAGCTTGTAGCGTGCTCATTTACGTATTCCTGGTCAAGCTTTTGCGTGCCGTGCTGCTCAGCTATTAGAGCTTTATAATATTAACAGCCACCTTGCGCAGTCCTATACTGTTACCGAATCTATTATGGACGTAGACTAAATAACTGCGCAGGACTAATCAGGGGTATATCGACCCCGTCTTGTTTGAACACAGGTGTATGATAATCTTTATATAAGAAACAGGGCTGTCCATGAGGAGCTCTCATTATCTTCCGGCAAGTAATCCCATGCTGGTTTAGATGAATCCGCAGGCATTTTATCCCTCCCTTAGCAGACCTATGCCTTATAAACACCTATTTGCTTCATTTATTTGGGCAATATTTTGGCTGCAATAGCCTACATTCGCATTCAGCACGCACGACAGAAATCCGGGCCCAGACCAGAGAACAAATCGGACAGACCCCTATTCCCAGTTGCTGTTGATAACATCAACAATAACGCCATGGTCCTCATGCTGCTTTAGCCCTGATACCACAACGACAGCGACGATGCCTTCGACACCATCTACTCGAACTATAGAAAAGCAAAAGAGTTAGTATCCGGAATTCATACTCTTGAAAATAGGAACAGCCCAGGCACAGACAAGCGAGATAGAATCCTCCCGTCGGCCATCAACCAGGACACCACCAGCTTATCAGTCACATACATACAACCAAACATACACACACGCCATGGTGCAACAAGAACAACAACAACCAACCAAACCCATCATGATAATCAAAAGCACCACCACCACCATCATTAAAACCGACAGTAAAAAAAAAAAACAAATAAAATGAAAATAAGTAAAAACTTACTAGGCACCCCACCCCCATGAATAGCATACCGTCCCGCCTCATCCTCACTCATCCCAAACTTCCTCCTAAACCCCTCCTCGTCGCCATCATATTTACAATGCAAGAACCACGTACTACTCCCAAATCTCAGCACGGAGTTCCTCTTCCTCTGGACCCAAGAGTCATTATCAGGCGTGGTACCACTGCCCACAACAGCTTGAAATAGGAGGTGCTGGGAATTTGCTGAGGCGATGGAGACCAGGGTTGGTTTACCCTCGTTGCCTGGTGATGAGGAGGCAAAGGGAAGAAGGCGTGCGTAGAGGAGATGGCCTAGTTCCCATGCGTCGGCTGCCGTGAAGGAGTCTAGGGTGATGGTGTCTGTTGCTTTTACTTCTTCTGCCTGTTTGTCCATTTCCATTAGTCCAGTAGTCCAGTAGTCATGATTAGTAAGTAAGTAAGTGTACTGCTCGCGGGGTCCAAGGTAGTCGGTAGTCTATTTCATAGATTGTAGACCGAGAGAGAGTATGTATGAGTGACAAAGAAGGTGAAATATAGGTAGGTAAAGATAAGTAAGCCAACAAGTAGAGTAGAATAGAGCAGAATAGAATAGAGAGTATCAACCACATACATTATTCGACGGGCTCGGAATCGGAATCGGCGCCGCAGTCACTCCTTCGCTCTGCGCCGCGAGGATGGCGCGCAAGCCGATGCCTGGCGACATATCTTTGCGGCGGAGAACTTTGACCGGCATTGTCACGGCTGATTTAATTTCTCCCTCCAAGAGTTTCCCTTATGAGCTTGTTAAATAAAGCCAGTACGCGCCCGGGCAGAGCTTGAATCTTATGAAAGGGCAGAGTTGCGAATAAAGTATCTCGCTGAGTGAAATTTAACGAAATGAATTTATTTATCGCCGTTGGCTTCCGCCTTCTTATTGTAAAGTGCAGTGGAGCGAGCCAAGGTAAACTGGATAACTTTACGTCAAAGGTATATCTCCATTTAAACGTCTATACATACTAACATGATATACCCCATTTAGCTCATGGCCTAGCTCTAAACATGGCAGCAGCTGGAAATTAATCGGTGACTAAAAGGCTTGGGTATCAAATTTATTATTGTTAAGATCGCAATACATAAATAATAGAAAACCCGTTCGGAAAAGCATGATATGAGAAGACAACTTTTCTTAAGTCGGGGCATACAGCCCAAACACTATGAACCCGCCCACCTTCTTCTACTCCTTGCACCGCTTTTTGCAAGTTGATGACACAAGAACGCCAGACAGAACAACAAGGCGAAGATGGAAAAAAGGTATATCGTACATGGGTGAATGCCAAAGCTTCATACAGTCCTCATCATCAGCATTAGTAGGTCCATCGAAACCCCCAAGGCCCCACAGCCGGAAACCCCGCTGATTATGCCACTACTACTACGACGACTGTTTTTCGAGCCTCCACTGGTGAGAGGACATGCAGCACCACATCTCCATGGCCTTATGTCCGCGGGTTTGTAGCTGATCGCCACCCTCCGGCGGAAGAGCCAGACCTGATAATAATAGAAAAAGCAGACGGTCTTCGTTTCAAAAACAAATAATGATATCAATCCCAAATGCAGAACGCGCAACAGCGGCGACGTTAACAAGGTAATATGTTGGTAAAGGACCTCAAACCCCCCACCAACACCGTAGGGGAAAAGCAAAAAACAAAAGTCGAATTTCATATCCAGTCTGACGCCGATATGCTAATGATGACGAAGGGGGTAATGGTAATAGAAATGAATCGGATGAAATCCCTGAATTTTATGACGCGTTCGGTTTCTGGCGTTTATTGTGTGCCATGCGAGGTGTAGGCGGGTTCTTCTTCGCCACGCCGTTGACCTGAGGTGCTCCCAAGCTGGCCGGTGTGGGAGCGCCGCTATCCTCCTCCGCTTTTACCGTCGACGGCCTCCTGCGTTTGTTGCTGGCCGGACTGGTATTAGCACTGGGGCCGCTGGAACTTGTCCCTTGCTGGCTCTGCTGGAGCTGCATGCCGGGTGCTTGCATATGGCCCTGTGCCGGGCTTCCCATGTGGGGTGAATTGGGAAGCTGGAGGTGTGACGCGGCCGGCGAAGCTCCTAAGGGAAACTGACTGAAACTCGGCGTCCGTTGACTCGGCGGGATGTTACCTGCAGGATGTCCGTTCATCATCGCTTGTTGCGGGACATTTGTAATGTTGGTGGTGACATATTGTTCGAGGGCCTGATATGGAGAAAGCTGCGAGTGTGTCTGGTAATAATTAAATAATGGCTAATTGAAGACAAATCAGCGATTGGGCTTGTTGTGGGGATCGAAAACGCTGGATGGCCGGCTATTTTGCTGTGCCTAGTGAAGGCTTTAGGGGCTCGTGACTTGGTGTTGACTTACATTCATTTGACCCATTACTTCAACAATCTATTTAAAAAGAACGTTAGTATAAAGGTCGACGGGTCAAGAGTCGAAGTGGGGATGGAGAAGGCAGAATAATACATACTTCAAGAAATTGAAAAACAGGCTCGGTGATGCCCATGTTACCCTTGACGGCGGAATGTGGTATCACGAAATCTGGAGGCGGGTTGGGTGGTGATTTCATCGTTTTCGACTTGCCCTTCTTGCTCAACTCGGGAGAGCCGCTTGCATCTTGTCCGTTCACCTTTTTCCATTCTTTCGCCCATAAATGTGTCGGCCTGGCCGCATTAATGACCATCTTTCTCGAAACATACTCCTCGTGGCCACTCATGTTGAACTCCAGCATCTCGAGCTTCTGTTCGCCATCGAACTGCGCCTTAAGCTGCCCCGTTTGAACCACCTAACCCAGGCGCGTTAGTAACTTGGGATCAAAGAAGCAGTGAGTTTTGTCACCCGGTATATATATATACATACGTGAGAGTTTTCAAACCAGTATATGAGATTGGCTCTAGGGTTCTCGAGGAAGTGACAGCCGTTCGATAACTGCCTGTCGGATGTGCCCCTCTCAAATGTTAATTGTATTTGGCGAATACCACTCTGAAAATGCGTATGAAAATATCTAGCCAGCGCTGGTTGAACGATCTCGTACTGTTTATCAGGTCCGTGTTCTTCGCTCGAGGCATCGGAGCCATTAACTGGAAGAGATACTCGGTAGACACCTCTGTGTGAGAAGAACCGATCCACAAACACCTGCCAATAATGTACATCATCTCTTCCCTTAGTACCCTATCAGAGGAGTCAGACGTAGTCCCATAAAAAGCTGTATCGAGTGTGACAAACCGGGAAATTACTGAGATGTTCGCTAAACTGCATCAGTTTTAACATATGCTGGCCTTTCATCTCGTTCTTGTGCTGCTGAGCATGTTGCATCTGGGTATAGGCGAGCTGTTGCTGTTGCTGCTGCTGCTGCTGTTGTTGTTGTGCCTGAAGCAGCTGCGCAGCATGTTGTTGCTGAACCTGATTTGCTGGTTGGTTCTGTGCCTGGGGCTGCTGTTGCGGCTGTTGTGGCGGATTAGCCTGAGGTGCGGTTGGGCCTTGAGTTTGTGGTTGGTTGGCTTGAGTGCTGGCGGGCGTGGCCGCTCTTTGAGGACCCTGCGCCCCGGCAGAAGCTTGTTGAGGTTGGTGTTGGCCCTGTTGCGGCTGTCCTTGTGGCTGTGGCTGTTGTGGTTGTTGCGGCTGCTGTGGTTGGCCTTGAGCTTGTTGGGGCTGGGGCTGAGGTTGAGATTGAGGCTGAGGCTGAGGTTGAGGGTGTTGATTCTGGGCGACTGTCGCGGGCATCTGCTGTGCCATGGACTGTGCAAGCTGGTTTTGCTGCTGCTGCTGCTGCTGCTGCTGTTGTTGCTGCTGTTGCTGTTGCTGCTGCATTGACTGCAATTGGTGTGCTGTCATATGACCAGGATGGCCTGGCTGGCCTCCCTGGTGCATTGCATTGTTGGCAGCCTGCTGAGCTTGTTGTTGCTGGTGTTGTTGGTGTAGTGCTTGTTGTAATGCGAGCTGGAAGTCACCTAGGTTAGTCACAAGGAGTCGCTGGTTTTAGGCAAGAGCATGATGACTTTGAAAAGGGCCTCCACCCGAGCACAACGTATAGAGCACTTACTTGTTGATGTTGCTGGGGCGTTGGATGGCCAGCGCCTTGTGGAAGGTGGCCCTGTGGGATATGCCCCGGTATCCGTGGTTGCATGCCACCCTGCCTCAATTGCTGATATTGGGCCTGAGCCATGTTTCCCATGGGAACGGGCATGCCGCCGAGACCCATTTGCTGCTGAAGAAGGGCGGCCTGCCTCTGCTGCTGTATAAGCCGCTGCTGTTGAATAGCGAACATACTCGGATTCATGTTGGGGTTTTGCTGGCCAGCCACTATAACAGCATGTTAGCAACAGCGCGGATCGCCATTAACTGCGGCTTGGCAGTCACACAACGGGTGGGGCCGGGGGGAGTGCGTAATAATAGGTACTTACTATATTGTTGTTGCTGGAACATTTGCGGGTTGAGATGCTGAAGGGCGTGGGCGTTGGGACCGGCACCTTGAGGCATGCCTCCCATCATGGCGACGGGGTTCACCTGTCCGCCAGGACCGGAAGCAGCCATGTGAGCGGCCATCTGGGGCGGCATCCCCGGCTGGGCCCCAGGTTGGCTAGGATTATGAGCCATGCCGGGAGCCGCCATGGGATGACCGGGATGGACACCGGGGTGCTGTTGCATCGATGGGTGGAAACCCGGGGCCATACTCGCCATCATGTCTAATACTGTCGACTACCCACAGCGTGGATATCGACGTGACACTTTTTGCGATGTATCATGCGCGTATGGATCGGGCCCGGGGAACGTAGTGCGCCGCAAGCTGTCGGACAATGGGTCGGTGCCCACGCGTCGGAGCTTCGCGAATAAAAGATGAACAGCGGAAAGGAAGAGATACCAACGAAAGAAAGTAAGGTCGCGAGAGAGACCAGAAAGGTACAAGTTAATGGTATAGAAACGCAAGATGTCGAGGATCAGCTAGCCGATCAGGCGCCGACACAGCAAACCAGGGCGTTGGTGTGGCCAAGAGTGTCGTGTCGTGGGCCGATCGCCAGGAAGGAGCCAGGAGGAACTGATCTCTCTCTAAGCCGACAGACAAGCACGCCGTGGCAAGAAGGAGCGTGAGTACTACACAGAAAGGGATGCTGCTACCGTCGACCGAGTGGTTCCACTTTGAGCGACAGTACTCGATGTCGTCTAGGAGACAGGCAAAGAGGTGAAAAGAATGATGCAAGGGATGGAGACAAGTCGTCCTCGTCGCGGTCACGAGCTCCAAACGATGCAGTAGCACATGGCCGAAAAGGGACGGGGAAGAAAGAAGTGAAGGGAATGAGCGGATGATTGTGCGCGTGTACGCGACGCCACTGGAACCGTCACTGGAGCGCCGATGGACCAGAACCAGAACGAGCACGAGCACGGCAACGACCAGACGGTCCTGCTCCTGCTCCGGAAGCCTCTCTCGGTCGGTGCTGGCAGGTGGGTTTAGTGCGCAGCTGTGGCCTAGGATGACTGGCGGGCGAGATGTGCTAGAGTCAGTCTCGTGGTGCGCTGTCGCGCCTGGAGAGAGGCGGGATCGGGTAGCGGCAGCAGCAGCTAGAGTCGAGGGCTGGGGGGGTGGTGATGGTGACGGTGACGGTCGAGTCGCACGCAATTCTTGTCGGCAAGGGATGTCCTCGTCCACGGTGCTTTGTGTTGCGCGTGGTGGGCGTGTTACGCTGCTGCAGCAGAGAGGGTAATGGTGGTTGAAGCGTTCCGAGAGACTGGTGATTTCAAGGTGTGTCGTCGGATTAAGCTGCAGATGCGGATGCGAGACGGACGGCTGAGCGTCTGGCGGTAGACAAGGGCACACGCGCGGGAGTCGAGCGAGTAGCGAGCAGCGACGGTGGTAGCGGGAATAGCAAGCGGCGGCGGCGGCGGCGGCTTGCAGAGACGATCGGACGGTCGGGCGGGTGTGTCGAGCCCTGGGATGGCGCTGCGAGGAATGGCAGGCTGGGCTGGATGGAGGTACGGAAAGGTATGGAGGTATGGAGGTATGGATGGATGGGGATACGGGTGCAGGACAAATGTGGATAATGGATGGATATGGATGGGCGTTAAGGCGTGGGCGTGGGCGGTGATTAATCAGACGGGACGGACAAGAGAGACAATAGGTAGGTTGGTTTAGTGAGTGAGTGAGTGACGAGACAGGACAGGACGGGGACAGGACACGACCGGGCCAGCCTAGAGGGAGAAAGTGACAGAAACGTGGGTGAGCGATGTGATGGATGGATGGATGGGCAATGGGCAGGCCAGGACAGGACAAGAGCAGGCACTGATTGCCCGTGGGTGGGTTGGGGGATTGGGGGCTTGACAGTGTGAGCAGGGGGAGGTGCCGGGACAGATGCACTATATAGAAATCGCGACCTATCACTGGTCGAGAGGGTGCGGTAGAGGTACTACGTATGGTTGCTGGTAACCCACTGCAGCCCTGGAGAGGACCATCTGGGAACATTGAAGTGAGTTGGCGTGCGGGTTTAGTGTCTACTAGCGCGTTTAGTAGCCTACCTCTCGCGCAAACTGGGCCTCAGATAACGAGGAACGTCGGCTACTTTCGTACCAGTACCTTTCTCGATCTGGGTGCGGCCCTGGCCTAGCGCACTGTATTATTGTATATACAATTCTGTATACTCTGTACCTTGAAGTTCTATTACAAACCTTTGGTTGAGAGCAACCAGTGTAGCTTGAAATGAGACTCAAGTAGTCTCTATTTAAATGCCTGAATATGTCAGTGAGTCCAGCTACATATAGGTACTTAAGTGAGCAGTATAGAAACGAGAGCTGGCAAGTATTAGTGATGCCAGTATCTGGAGATCAATGCTATTGTAAGCAGCATATAACGGGAAAGAGGAAGAAGCAAAGACGGAATGCAGAAACAGAATATAGCAGAGAGAGGACAAGATATTAAAGAATGTAATATATATTTTCTCTATTATTTTTCAACTTGGTTTGTGTGCAGAGGAAAAAGCTAAATGCACGTTGGTGATGGACGATGCATGTGGAAACTCATATATAAGGACCTAGATATCTAAATGTGCCACGATAAAAGGACTGCGTGTTTTAGACAGCGCTGTGGCATTACATATAAAGCAAGTAGATATTACAATACAGCATTTTCTATGCACTTTAGAAAAGTGCAGATACTGATTTATTTACTGCCCTTGTGATGGCCAGCAACTTTGCTGTCCAACACCATGAAAAGCTACTAGGTCGATATCAAGCTCACTAAGTACATATACTTGGGTAGACACTAATATGAATGTCCACGTAGAAAAGTAGCTTTGTCAGAAACTGATCACCTTACCCAGCGCAGCAAAATAAAATGCGAAGAGAATCATATGGCGAAAGAAGAAAAGACTGCTTGCATTCCCTTTTTCTTTCCATGTGTTATGGTTGTTTCCGTGCTGCCGTCGAGTGGTACGCCCGTTACGCTGCGACGTCAAAGCTGTCTGTGGGAGTTAGTTGCAAGGATGACTAACAATTTTATTGATCGTCCCCCTCTGACAACAGAGCAAAGCGGGAAGCGCGAGAGAAAGAGGGAACAGCCGACGCTGTCAGGCGAAAGTGGGCTGGCCACACACAATCCATTGTAGAGAGGGAGGAGGGAGGCTGGAGTGGAAGAGCGAAAATTTGGAGTGGGGGATCTGACGTGCATCAGCTTGCCGTGGCCAATGATAGGCCTGCAAATTCTCGGATTTCGGATCATGTATATCTCCTGACGCCATTTTTAGATATGCTGGATCCACCAAGGTTTCCTGGATTGGGCACCGTAATACTCTCTGTGCTACCACAAGACGCTTTTTTCATTTCTATCTTTGAGTTGTGACCTGCTTCTGGTCGATCTCGACACACTCAAATTTAATTTATTACTCAGCTAAACAGCCATATTCACTCCTAACACTTAATAGCTCTACGTAGGTAGGTAGATAATATGGAACTTGAGATACCTATTAGCGGATATATTATCAGGTACCTCTGCTTACCTAACCCCCCTAGTAGCTTAACTGCAGCTTTTATCTGGGGACCAAGCTCGTTACGTAATATGTCTAGCGAGGTTAAGGTAGAGGGATGCCTTATCGCCTAAAAGCGATAGCAGTCTGCAGCACTTGGAGCTTTCCTTACCCCTCCCCACAATTTATCCGACAATACAGATGGTCTACGGCCCCACCGAAGATTTTCTTCCCGTACGAGGCTCTGCTGTCTACTATAAATTTTTGCTTGCTCATTTACCCTTCTCATACTTCTTTCAACTACACTTTGCCAACCTATCAAGAGCACCTCACAACGCCAGCTGGGCTGTACATACATCTGCGAATTGATACAGTTTGGTTGGCTGATCTGCTTCTGCAATTACTGCCTAGTAATTTGAATGCATGGTAAGCCTCAGAGTCTCCTTTCTCTTCCTCAACCACTATCAAAACTTCCCTCTTTCAGGATGACATCCAAACAAATTGTCTTCTTTTCCCAACAGAATCGCCCATGAAGAAGTTTCGACTGTTCGGGCTCTAGCAGCCTGTTACTTGCCAGTATACTTTGTCTGATTTCGCGTATGATGCACGCCTTTTAAGTGCGCATTTGTACACGATCTATAGAGGACCCTTTACGCGAGAATGCATGCTTTCGTTTACCTGACTCAGCTGCTAACCTCCGATGTCTTCAGATACTTAGGTCCATTTATGGCACGATTTGGTGACAGCAGTTACTAGCGGCTTTATGACGAAGGCATGCTCTTGATACCTTCCAAGATTTCAGGTCGGTAGGTAGGCTGGCGTCTTGCTCTTAGCACATTCATCTGGTGCGATCTACTTGGATCGAATGGGTAGGCTATCGTTACCGGTAGTTTCGCATAAGCATCCCGTGAATTTGATAGTACGTTTTGAATCTACGTAGGGAAGAGTTATGTTAGCATATCAAGAAAGCAAAATAAAAGAACCTATCAAAATTATAGTCCGGTTACATTATGTGATCATTCCTTGCAGGTGCAATCCATTCATTCACTAGGCCATCGCAATACACAATCACTATATCATCATCAATATCCCCGCTAGTAATGATTTAAGATTGACGTGACACGATCAAGCTCTAACGCAGGTGTAACCGTGTTCAAAATGAAGCAACATGTCCAGTATTATTCTATCAAGGGTGGTATTAGAGCATATAAGAGTGTTCGTGTACCTTGATGAAAAACATGACATCTAAACCGCGATCCAGCATTACAGATACGGAGAGACGGTAACAGCGAAAGCCCAATGAAAATCTGCTGGATGGCCTGGAACGTAGACTGGGTAGGATAACTCCATTTCTTCTCAGTTGCGCAATGGCCTATTTTTGGATTTGAATAGGGATAGAGACAAACTTCCCAGCCTCCAAGCATCGTACAGACCGACCGACCAGCCAACCATTTGCTGTAACACATTCATTCACTCATTCACTCTCCCTTCACACCCCCATCCCCCTTCCCATCCCCAACCCCAGCCCCAGGCTCCCACCCCCGCGGCGCCATCTCAAACCCCTCAAACACAAACGCAGGCGCAACACTACACCCAACAAGCGTCCACTCGCCCAAACTCCTCGCATGCTGCCACTCTCCCTTTTTCACGACAACCTGCGGTCTTTCCCCTTTCAACAACTCCTTCCCAAGTATAACCTCCCTAACCCCGGTCCCATCATCCCAGGACAATTCCAACTTTAACGGCGCCCCGGCATAATAATGCCATACCTCAACGGCGTCGAGCACGCGGTGCCAGTGCGAGAGGCCGGATTCGCCTTTCAATAGGTAGTAGATGCAGGTGCTGTGCGCGCGGGGCTGGGGGCCTTTGGGTGTGGAGGCCGTGTAGGTTTCGGAATCCCGGAAGGTTTCGATGAAGAAGCCTTTTTCTGGGTGCGGGGTTAGGTTGAGTTCTTTGATCACTTGGTCTGCTGTGAGTTGTTCCGACGAGGACGACGATGACGATGACATCTTGAGAGTAGAGTAGAGTGGTGGAGAGGCGTCTAAGGGATGTTAGTATGTTGGCTATTCTTCGAATGCAGAGCATTTGTTCCCCGGGGAGGGGGGTAGGTACCTACCTAGGTAGATGGGCAGAGAGATGTGAGTGAGTGAGAGTGTGATTGCTGAGCGGGGCTTGATTGAGAAGCACGGCTTCTGATAGTAATGCTTTGCTGGTAACTCGGGTAGTGAAGGCCGTATGATAGTGTTGTATGTGTTCAACGAGGAGAGCAGGTCTGCTTCGAAAAGAGGCTCTGATAAGCAATTACTGATTCGGTATTAAGAGGTAATCAGTAGCCTGCCTACTTGCCAATCAGTTAGGATTGCGATTATTTATTGTTACTCATAGATGCACCGGATACTTAAATAGAAACGTAAAGTGTTTAGACTTACAGACGGTTAACAAAGAAACAGTTGAAGTAAAGTTTACTGTTTGCTGTTATCTAAAGCAGGAGATCAAAGGCTGTGGTTTTATTTATTGTATGAAGTTGAAATCGGGGCGGGGAAACGGAGCAGAGACGGGTGCTTCGGAATCACATCGAACCTACAATCAATGCGACGCTGTGCTACCTACCAACCAACAATTACACACATATATTCTACTGTACCAATAAGTAGATCTCGGTAGGCATTTATTCGCCCTGTATTGGCTTCCCAGTGTCGATCACTTACTTGCATGCCTGAACATACATGTACAGATATACCCACACATGATTCCCCTGTCTAGGTAGTATTTTAATAATACTTCACTCTTAGATACAACTAAAAAGAAGCATTGGTTTATCAGCGGGAGGAAATAAGGACACTCATGGGAGAACAGGCGTCGTCATGTTCCACATACGCAAAAGCGCACTGGTCACCTTACAAAATATAATAGCATCATAGGTATCAATCATACTGCAACATTGTCCAAACACAGACATCTTAAATCTCGTAGGTATCATAACCCCGTAACCCCGTGACTCCGTTACCCCGTTACACCGACGCCTTCTTGCACCCCTTCTCGTAGGGCGCTGCTGTTCGTTCTGTTGTCCGGCCGCTTGACCCTGCCGCCAACCATGCCTCTCCTGTTTCGGCCCGTCCGACCTCTACCCAGCCAGTTCAGTTTCAGGAGCCTACCAAGCTCCGATACCATCTTGCTGGGCTCATCCGCTGCACCAATCCCCATCATAGGACCACCCCCTCCTCCTACTCCCGTGCCGATGCTGGCGAGGACGCTCATGCATTGCAACAAACGGCCGACCATGTCAGTCACTTGCTTGCTGTCCTCGACGTTCTGTTCCCGCACGCCGTCTCTCATTTGCGGCGTGAAGGGTCGGAGAAGCGATCCGCCGCCCGCCGAGGCTGGGTCCGATGCGCCACTAGCATATGAAACGTTGCTGATCGCACGGCTCCTCGACGGGTTCGAATCGTTGCCGAAGACCGTCGTCGTGGTCGAGTTGTAGCTCGCTAGGCTGGGATCGAGCGACATGGCCGTGCCGGGCCGCACTCCCGCAAAGCCACCATCGGACGGCGACGTCGACAGGGACGCAATGCTGTCGCCCACCACAGGCGGCGACGCTAGAGCAAGGGATGCGAGAGAGTACGGCAAGTGCTCGAGCGAGAGTCGGGAGAAGATGGCCTTCAGTTTGTCGTAGCGCGGTAAGATCAGGATATCACGGAAAGCCATAAGGACCATTCGCCGTACGTCGAGCACGTTGCCGGCGGGCGAGACTTGTGCTTGCAGGTTACCGCCTCCAAGCGTGCTTGATGCAGAGCCACCAGCTGCTACGCCGCCCCAAAAGTCGCGTGCCTGCTCAGGGGTCAGGAGTGATCCGACCCCCGAGAACTCAAGGTCTAGCGGTAGGAAAACCGCTTGTAGATATGGAAGGATGTTGGTGAATGTAATCACCCATAGCTCGACGAGCGCGGGAATGACCCGATCTTCTGGAGTCCTACGTAGAGTATGGTCGAGCGACGCAAAACCCGTCGTCAAGAGGTCGCGCAGGTCCTCGATGATGATGAGTGCGGATCGACGTTGTATGCAATACTGAATGTGTAACGTCACGACTCGGTTCAGGTCCTCGACCGGTAAACGCAAGTCCTCGCCTTCAAAGATGACAAGCAGTTTCGCTTTCAGGTACGGCCAGGCGTCATCGAACGACATGCCGTTCAAGCCGTACTTAGCCGGGTCTATTGGTTCGTGGTAGTACGAGCCGGTGTTCAATGACGACCCAAGACTGCCCGGACCGGTCCACTCAGTTGCTAGACCAAACGTGGAGTCGTTGTCATGGCGCATGATATCGCTAAGCTTCTCCTCCTTCCGCTTCTCACGTAGTGCCCGGCCACCGTGCCGTAGATCCAGACCACTAACGCTTTTTCCTAAGGCGCTATTGGGACCGGGGCTCGGGGGCGGGTTGAAATTGTATAGACTCGAAGGTGCGTTGGGATCAACGGGACGGGAGTTGCTCGCGGCAGACGACAAGGGCAGATTATGGTCTTCTTTACTCGTCAGTTTATGCTTCTGGCGCGATAGGAAATGATGATGTTTCTTCTCCTTGTCTTTCTCCTTCCCTTCCCGCTCGATAGGAGAGTCGGTGGCGCGGATGGTGGCCGAGGACGAATTGGCCAGATTGTAGAAAGACTGCGAATCAGCCAAGCTCGTGGTGCTGTAGTTGCCTCGCTGCAGGGAAGCAAGCGCAGATCCAATCTTGCCGGGACTGGGCATGGGTCGATCCTTGGACTCGCTCTTCGTATCAATCTTCTTGGGACGGGAAAACAGTTTGACCTTTGACTTTTCGGTCTTGGCGGGCTTCTCGGGAGGGGGCATAGAGGGCTCTGGGATCGGAGGCACGGGCGAGGTAGACTGGGACGGGGTCCTAGGAAAGGCGGCATTGGCTGCGGTAGTAGCAGCAGCAGCATGACTGCCCAACAGGCCGTTGTGGTATCCCTGGCTGCCGAAGCCGTTGTCGCGCGGTGCGCTGGCCTCGGTCAAGCTGAGCATGGGAGGGCTCCGAGGCCCGGCGCCAGGCCTGGGTGGAGGTCTTTTGGAAGGATCGTGTGCCTCACTCCCGGGAAAGGGCACGGTCTGTGAACGATGACGACTATGCTGCGGCTGCTGTGGCGGCGGTTGCGGCGGCGGCTGCGGTTGCGGTGTATACTGGTGTTGGTGTTGGTGCTGCATGGCAGCTTGGGCGGCGATCTGGCTGGCAGAGAGCGCGGCGGACGACTGTGATATGCCGACTTGCGACAGGTTGGACATGCTCGTGGAGGGCAAGCTGGGCTCGAACAAGCCGGGAGTCTGCGAATGCTTGCGAACATGGCCAGCACGCGCGGGAGGGAGCGTCAAGGGGGAGGCGTTTCGGGTGCTCGAGCCGTCGTTGGCGGATCGGCTGGGGCGAGAGAAGTTCTGGGGGCTGCTACGGCCCGGCGAGTTGGGAAAGGTCGGGCTCACGAGGCTCACGGGGGTCTGGGGCGTCCTCGATTTGGGGAGAGGGATGGTGTCCTCGGTCGACGACGTGTCGATCCTCCGGATCATCGGTCGCGCGGGTGCCGCCGCGGCAGCATTCGCGGCGGCGGCGGCGTTGGAAGCGCTCGATGTGCTGCCATGATGGGCGTTGGAGACGCTCGAGGCCGCAGCAGTGGCAGCGGCACTATTGCCCATGGAGCCCGGCACGAGAGGCGAGAAGCTGCCGGGGGCCCTCTGTTGGGGTCGTGACGGCTGCATCGTCTCGGGCGCAACGTCGAAACGCGAGTCTGTCGAAAGCCTGGGTGCCTGTGTCGAGAGGGTATCGATTTACATCGTGATGTCGGGTCACGAAGAAGAAGAGGCCGGCTCTTGTTGCCAGAGTCTTGTTACAATGACATGGCTCGGTTACCATATCACGAGCGAGATCGAGTAAAAGAGAGGTTGGGTTTAGCGCAAGGGGTATGAGAAAGATATAGTACGATATGATGCGGCACGACACGATAGGAGATGGTTTGGTACCTTAAAAGAGGCTGAGATCAACAATGCCAGTTGGAGTTTAGTACATAGGCTACCTGTCTCGGCATACTTGCTTGTACCTACAGGGGAGGTGAGCCCCGCGCTCCAGCGGTCTGGAGCCGGTGGGGCAATTCCAGACACTGGACCCTAAGAGGTAAGCGTCTGGTGAGGGGCTCCCAGCCTTTACCGTTCTTGTGACACGGTTCCTGCACTAAGAAGGATGGAGATCCAGCACTGTAGCCACTGTGTACAGCCTACCGAGGTGACCCTGTTCATCACGTGGTAATTCAGATTAGGTATGTACTCAAGTAGGTACCTAAGTAGGTTGTAAGTACTTTGCTTGTGTCTATGACGACGATATACCCTAGAAGTAGGTAGCTGTGAGAACAACGAGTAATAAAGAGTTAACAGGAAGAGGTTTGGATAAGGGTAAATCTACCTAACTGCCTTATACTTAGACAATAGCAGATCCCATATCTATCAACTTAATCAGCGCTTTCTACACTTTTACTCAAAGAACAATGTTACCTGAAAACACCATATTCAGCTTGCCCGTTATAAAAATGATTGCTAGCCGAGACATCCTTTTTCAAATTCTCTTTCACCTTTTTAGATATAAAATACTTGTCACTGTGCTATTTTTCATACGGATATAGCGACACTTTTCATCAAGTAGAATGGACTCAACAACTCCATGACAGAGTTATAAGGTAACCGTAGAGAAATTGTTTACTAAACCGTAGTTTCGATGGAGAATGTGACTCAAAGCTACAGAACTAGTATGACTAACTTCTAAGGTTCGATAGAGCTATAGAGTTCCAAGAGAAAATTGAATAGATGATATGCGACGTTGAATTATTGACACTGATATAGTAGAGTTCTGAGATATTTTTGATATATAATAGAACTTCACCTTTCAGGACATGCTTTGGTCGTAGTCTGGATTCAGCGAATAAGTCATATCACGCAACTTAACGTTGATTGGAGCAAAGAAGATTTACTAAGTATTGACACAAGCCTCACAGCTAGTCTGACTGCTGATGTTTGTTCGAGCTACTATCTGCTCAACTTACCGTAAAGAGCTATTTACCGTCGGCCTTTGGTAGGTAGCCCGAATTATCGACTATGCAGGCCACAGACGTCACATATCCAGCCTTTTTAACTCCCGATCACATATTTGTCATCTTACTGCGTTCAAGCCGTCTTCATAATGCCCGTATTTGCCTTCATACCAGCCGGGCGAGGACGAAGCGGTGTGTTTAGAACACGGTACATTTCTTCCGCAGTTAACCCGAAATCTTCGGACACGGGGTTCTCAACCCTCTGCACTCCATGAACTTTGCAGGGCTTTCTGGTCGACAGTGGAGTTCGCTGAATTTTCTGGATTTTGCGAGGTCCCTCGTAGTACTCTTCAGCATCTCTTATCTTACCTTTGCTGATGTGGCAACCCATTGCTCGGTCTGCTCTGCTCAGGTAATAGTGAGGTCCCTGTATGTATGTGAGAGAATACAAGACACTTACGGACCTAGAGCAGTCAGGTACCTGGTTAGGAGAGGCAGAGAGCGTTGGCCTTGCGGTATCGGAGGCCGGAAGGGATGCTCAGAGTAGATTAACTAGATACTCCAAGTAGATCAAATTGTTCAAATGCTTGATTTGAGATGGGGATTAGGCTAGGAGGTTAGAAGTTTGCTCGCGTCTTAAATAATGTATCCTACCTTTCAAGTTTCACCCTAGAGCAAGAAGATCGCAAGACAAAAGGCACAATGCCTCTGTGCTCTTAGCTACGTCAATGAACGCTATTATGCCTCCGCACAAGTCCAGAGGTCTTTATAGCCGCAACTAAGGTTCTCTTTGTCCTTAACACAATAGACAATAACATATTGCTATGGAATGTGGACAGCTTTAGTTTATCTTTTAGAAACACCGGCCCGAAATCGGCGAGCGCGAATTATGACACAATGGTTTACTTCGTAGAGATTCTGCTAAGAAAGCAGGGACTGGAGAAGCTGCGTATCGTATTATCTCGCACATTGACGATTTTTGGCTCAGAGTTGTCATTCTTATTTCTCCTTATTCGCACAAGAATAGCCTACGAATCGTAGAAGCAGTCGTTGTTCCAAATGCCGTTGCCTCAAAAACCACCCTGAATATCAAAGTACGTTCTTAGTCCATCTAGAAATATGACGCCTCAACAAGGAAGCCAACAGTCAACTAGATGAATCATGTCAGTAAGCCCACTAATTCTTTCATAGCATCCAAACAATAGGCAAAGAGAAAAAGTGACACGTGCTCACCTTAGCGTGCTCATAAACATGCGGGAAGCTAACAGTCGAAACAGTATCCTGCGCGGAGTGGATATAAGGCGAGGAGTCGCGAATATTCTCGTCGCAGACATACGCAGCAGGGTAACCCGCCGAATAAGCCGAGGCGCTACAATAATCAATCAATCAGTTATCATCCTCCATCGCCATCCATCCAAACTAGCAAAACCAGCAAACTCATCAGTCGCATCAAAAATCCACCAAGTTGCTTTCTCGCTTGCTTGCTTTCTCGCCTGCGCGTGGGAGGTGAGCAATGAAGAGAAAACATACTGATCGCTACATGCATACCCGCATCTATCGGTAGACAGGGGCAGGCTCGAGTACACGGGGACGAGCTTCTGGATGAAGGCAGTGAGACCCGCGTCGGCGTAGTCGGTGAAGACGGCGATGACGTTATTGGGCGAGAAGCCCGTCATGTCCTGGTTCATGACGGCGAGGACGTCGACGCCGCTGCGGACGTACGAGTTGAAGACGTCGCGCGAGCCGAGGAGGCCTCCTTCTTCACCTATAGGGGCCGTTTGGTTAGCATCAGATGTTTTTTCAATCTTATCCCTTTTTTCCTTCTTTCTTTCTGCTGAAAATAGTCGCACGAATAAAAAAAGCACAGTAGTTAGAGAGAATGGTACTTGTGAGAAACTTACCTGAATAGAAGTGAAACTCGAGAGTATTCGCCGGAGCGTACTTGGCCTCAGCCAGAACCCGAAGTGCCTCGAGCACAACGACGACACCCTACATATCCACAGTCATCAGCCCACATTCCCACCAATACAGCGCAAAAAGACATCTTGCACATCTATTAAAGCAGATAGACCAACAGAAGCATTATCATCAGCCCCAGGGGCCCGTCCAGAAGTCGTACTCCCAATAGAATCATAATGCGCCGAAACAACCACAACCTCAGCCGAACTTCCAGGAATAGCCGCAATAACGCTCGGCTGGCTATACGAGTGCGCGAACTGCTTCACAGTAATAGCCGGGTTAGCAGCCGCCACGCCGCGGACGGTGTCGTACATCCACGAGGCGCTCGTGGCCGCGTACGAGCCCCGGTAGTACCGGTTGTAGAAGTTGGCCAGCGAGTTCGTCCAGGTCTCCAGGTTGCTCTGCTTCACGTTCTTGATGAGCGCGTTTGCTTGCGTCTGGTGGCTCGGTGCTGATGGGAACGCGGCGGCTGCTTTCTGCTGGGCTTTTCGGGCTGCGCCCATTGCCTCTAGTTCCTAGTTCAACATTGTCAGATGGGCCCCCTATTTATCCCAAACGGAACTTCACCGTGTTAATCTTTGCTGGGCAATGAGCGTACCATAGTATCGGTGATATCCATGAAGCCGATACGCTTCGAGGTGAACTTTTCGAACTTTTCCTCCTCCGTAATCCATATTGGTGGACTGTCCTCGGATGTCTTGACCAGACGTAGCTCGGCGGCAGGCTTGCTGAGAATGGGCCTGGGCTCAGATCGAACGGCAGCGAGAGCCAGGGGCAAGATAGCCCCCAGGGCAGCTAGTCGTGAAAAGCCTACCATGATATCTTCCTTGTACTGCTATTGATAGAGTTCAGGAGATGGCGAAGCCGGGAATTTGCTTGGACAACCTGGGTATAAATCAGCGTGTGTTTTGGCTGTAACAACTTGTGTTCCATTTCTACACGAGACGGGTGCTACTATCGTCCCTCATTTATACACCATCTCGTATACCCTTTGCTGCAAGGTAGCCTCCTCTCACCATCCAGACATTGCCCACCCATTTTCTCTATCGCCTTCTTAATCGGGAGTCTTCAAAACATATCTCGGAATTCTCCAGATTTCTGTCTCGGCACTGGGATGGCCTGCCCGGGTTGGCATAGCATTGTTACCTCATTACGACCTCAAACTGCCCAATCCGGCATTTACAAGGCTCCTTGGCAAGGCCAAGACGAAGGGAGAGCGGCGGCGGCAGGCAATGCCAAGCTCGCCAAGTAACTCTTATCATCGGATGAGCTCAGTGTACTCGTGATAGGATTTCTTGAGATATCGCTCGGTTATGTTATCCTATAGGTTGGGTAAGGGGTAGCCGCTCGAATTGATGTAGAGAATCATGTTCGTATTATACCTGGCGGTGACTACTAGCTAACTACTGGTGGACTGGAGTGATTCTATTGAAGCAGTTGCCATGGAGTAACTAGAAACTGCTGTCATCAGATGATAGTCATGGAGTTTTGTATCTTGAATGTGATTGTTGAAGAAGACGTGGATTCTCTTCCTTGAAAAGGCACTTCCCAGGTAAGTCATGCCCCCCTTACAGGAAGCCAACAGAAGCTACCCTAGACTGTTTTGTAGCTTAGTGCCAACCAGCTAGCGTCTGATCCTTAAGTGAATGCCCCTCACCTAAACGCAGAAAATAAACCCCACCATGAAATTCACCACCTATTCATCCCACCAATCCAACCTCTACTCCAAACATCGCAATCACGCTCATACCTTACAAACAAATACATCACTTCCTTCTACCTTTCTCCTAATAACGACAAACCGTCAAAATGTCGACAACAGTCCACCTAAAAGCAACATACACCTCGCCCGAAGTGCCCAACCCGCAAACAATCTCCTCAACGCCTCTTACCCTCCCCACGACGCAAGCCGTTGAAGACAAAACAGCCTTCCTCCGCGCCCTCCGCGCCGCCACGACGGATCTGCAAGACCGCATCAACGCAGATCTGACGGCGCGCATGGAACAAGACGCCGCGAACGCAAGCTCTGGATCCGTCAAGACGGCCCAAGGGGGAGCAGGCGCAGGCGCTGCTGCTGCTGTCAACGAGGCTGCCGAGGAAGAGAATTACGGCGAGGAGGTTGTCGAAGAAGATGAAGAGGTGTGATGTTTGTGATGTGACGAGAGTGTCTACTATGATCTATCCGTCCACCTATTCATCTTCTATTCACCTCGCTCCGGAACATCGCGCGATACACCAGGCATACCTTATGTGGTCGTATATATAAAAGTGGCTCCGAGATGCGATACTATGCCATACAGAAATGATACGTTAATATGCGACTAATGGATCGATCTATTTGACCGACAACCAAACCGGGTATCAATCACCAACACCAAATTCAATCAAGAACAACAAATACGTCCGTATCGTCCAGATGCAATGCCCTGCGGTCCCAGTATGGCGCGATGCTATGCTATGCGATGCGATGTAGTGTGAAGCGATGCAATTCAATGCAAACGCCCGATATTCCCCGTCTGCCCGCCATATCCTCAGCCGTGTCTGCCCCAAGAGCCCGCGACGCGTTGACGACTGTTGCTGCGTCCTTTACCCTTGCCCAGACACCCGTAATGCACGACGCTGTTGTCCGGGAGGACCGCCACAACACTGTTCCCTAGCCGCTTGTGGCAAACGCCACACACCCTTTCCTCGGGAATGACGACGCGCCTGTTGCGCCCCCCTTGCCCGCTGCCTGATGTATCGTCGCCGAACAACAGGACCGCCTGCGTATTGACGAGCTGCGTTTTTCGCAGTGCCTCGACTATGCGTGTTTCCGATACCACGCTGTTCGCCGCACGTATGCGTCCGCGGAAGTATGATGCTAGGTCTGCTACGGGGAGCGTGTCGGGAATGAGCGACAGTGTTGAGGTAGCTGGTAAGCGAGAACCGTGCCTCGACAGCAGGGACAATGCGGGGTCTAGGTTCGGCTTATGCGGTGGCGGCGGCGTTAGATAGAGAGATAATAGCGTGTGGTAGATGGATGTTATGCCATCGGGGTCGTCCTGATCCACAGCCGGACTATTGGCTGAATCGTGCTGCTCGCCAGGCAAAGCATGAATGCGATTACAGTATCTGGACAGTTGTTAACATTGTCTTGCTCTTGTCGAAGGTGATAAGGGCGGGATATTGAACATCAATAAAATGAACACACGTACTCTTCCGCTTTTACGTAGTCATGCATCTTGAAGACATATATCTCGAGTGCTTGCTTATGATTGCCCATATTACTGAGCACGACGGCCTGAGCCTCGTAAAAAGCGGGATCTACCTCATTTGATTAGTGAATTGTGTAAAGGCCACGGGTCTGTGAAAATAGACATACCATCCCGAGGAATCAAGCCAAAAGCCCGGGTAAGACCGTACTGATGACTTTCTTTCAAAAACTCGACCAACTTCTGCAGCCTTTCCTCCCATTTAGCGTCGCGGTTTTCGTCATCTTTAAGAGCGTTGATCAATAGTTCGACTAATCGATTGTGAAACTCCGGTGTCCCGTCGCCTAGTTCATCGATAATATGCTCAAGATATCGAATCTCGAGGTCGACGCTTATTTCACCCAGGTAGCTGACAATTTTCTCACGCGGAAGAGTTTCGGCATTCTCACTATCAGCAAGGAATACTTCCATCCCTAGATCGGGATCTCGTCTGAGAACCCACCCAGCAAACTCCAGGATAAGATCTGTCATCTCTGGTGGCAAGCTTTGAAGATACCCAACCGTCCGTCTAGGCCCACGAAGCTGCTCGGGAATTTCCACCTCGGTCTCGCCATGCCCATTAACCTCGAGCTTGGTGGTCTCTCCATCAGTACCCACGTCACCAAATTTCCGAAGCAGTGTCAAGGCCTCACGGTGAAGTTTCTTGCCGTAGAAGAAGTCCACCAGCTCGTTATAACGATTATGTTCGAGAAGCTTCTCGTTTACAACGCCCGGGTCACAGAAATTGGGAATGCGGAAGAGAGACGGAGCTAGAGACGGCTGCGAAAACATGTAACCCCGGAACAAGGTCGTATCGACAAGGGTGAAGGTACGCCGAAGCTCTTGCTCGAGTTGTTCGTCCGTTTCGGAGTGAGTATCAGTTAGGAGAGCGTCTAGACTGTCGTCTGTGCTCGATGAATGGGCTAAGCCTGGTGTGACTTTGCGCGGGCGGAGTTTGCCCGATTCTGGATCTATGACACGTTGGAGACGGGCTCTCGTGCCGGCCAGGAAGCTATTAAGCTCGCGAACCGCTATAAGCAATTCCTTCCCTTCCAAGGGTCCGTCATCATTGGAGCCCATCGTCTTGGGCTTGATACTAGCAGCGTCGTCATTGTCAGCGGCACCGAGCTTGGAGGACGTAATAGAGGCAGCATCGGAATCTGTTTTACGATGACCACCGCTGATCCAATATTTCGCAAATCCTCCTGTTCCAGGTATTTTAAGTGTCGAAGTAGCATCTGTGGCTGTGTCTGTCTTTGCCCCTTTATTAGCATTGGCACCAGCTTCGTCGTCGTGGTCATTGTCGTCGTCTTCCGACGTCCCCTGTTCCCCTTCTTCATCGGTCTCAGCTGACAACTCCCCGGCAATGATTCTTGGATAGAGCCTGAGAACTCTTTCTGGGGGGGCATGCACGTCATCCTCATTGAACAAATCTAGGCTCTGTCGAAATTTTCTTTGTTTGAAGAGCATTTCTGCCTTGAGCATCTTCACTTCACGCATGGTTCCTTTCTTATCTTTCAGTAGCGCGTCTTCCAGCATGCTTAAGACGCTGATGGCCTCATCATACTGGGCTTTGTCTATGAGTTCTTGCACCTGGGTATCATAATCCGTTGCATCCATCTTCCAAACCACTCGATCGCTGCTTATGTGAAACCCCTTCGCGGCGTGGGCGAGGCTGACAGTAGGAGGCGGCAAATGTAACTGCGCGGCACCAGCCAGTTCAATGGTCTGCAGTAAATTGAGAGTCTCAGGATTGCGAACTTCCAATGAGCCTTTGGTCGGCGGCTGAAGGGCGAGAATGTATGGATAGCTGTATCCGATACTCTCAGGCGCACTTTGCCAGGGCACCTGGCGCTTCTCAAGAGGCTTTCCATCTGTGTCGATGAAGAGCGAGTGAATGTCTTTGGCGAGCAGGATCTCGCCCTCTGCCAGCCGCGCAGCGAGCGGCTTTGGCACAAATCCACCTAATCCCATATAGCCCATACTGGCGGCGCCAAAACGACTACCTTGCCCCCCGGCAGTACCGACACTTGATATTTCCTGGGTCTCGGAGGTGGTCACGTCGACCAGCACATATCCAGCGTTCATGCCACATACCACCTTTGTGGCGCTGGCCCAGGTGACGGTCCGGATGGCTTCCGGCAGCACGACCTCGGTGACATCGTCGTGGAGCTCGCTCTCGTGCCAGCTCCATAGCAACAGACGTCTTTTCACAGCGACGGCAAGGCGACTGATGATCTCGGGGATGCCGGTGGCGGGGTCCTTGACGATATTGCTCGTGACAGCGAAGCAGGTAGCATTCTTGGTTCGTGGAATGGTCTCGATCAGCTCGTAGGTTTGAAGATCGTGAAGAGAGATGTAGTAGTTTGAGAGAGAGACGATAGTATTGGCCTCCTTGATGATAGCCAGCTGCTCGATGGCTCGGGACGAGAAGCGCTCGATTTCACGCAGGAGGTCGGTGGGCTTCTTGGGGGGCTCTGATTTCTGTGCCGTCGGTTGAGACTGGGATTGGGATTGGGATTGCGACTGCGTGGGCTGCTGGCTGTCCGGCAGAGTCGAGGTGCTGCCGTTCGAAGACGCTCTCGGTGAGGGCGGCAGCTCATTGAGCCGATAGACACGCAGAGCGCCCGAGTTCAGGCCCACAAGAACCCGATCGCCTGATCAAAGACTCTGATTAGTTCGAACCCATGTGATGTCAAGCAAGAAGAGATCTCACCATGGGCCAAGATGGTTTCGATCTTGGACTTGTCCCGCTGCTTCAGCTCGATGATGGGGCGAGCCGTGAATGCGGAGAGCATTGCTAGCCGCCAGCAGCACCCCTGCGGAAGCACCCGTGCTAGAGTGGCAGAGAATTCATCGACAGCGTGAGTATGGGTTAGCTTGGTGTTGAGGAGAGAAGAGCCGACTGCTGCTGTGCCGAATCTCCCATTTGATGGTAGGATATTGTTAGAGGAGAGAGTGTATCACCTCTTAATGTAAGGTTGTAGGGATGGGGATACATGCAGTGTCTAAAGGGACGAGAGGCGTAATTCTATTAGCTCTAGCTACCGAGTACCCTGTCTAGACCCACATATCTACTCCACTTCTCTCCGCAAAGCACCGACGGGGATTAGCGTTACCGCGCTGCTTGTCAACTGACGCTGTTACGTCACATGCTGGAGAGTTCCGATAGACAAATATGTGAGTGTAAGTCGGCCTGTGAGACAATTGTCCATCTGCCTGTCAGAAGATCAGAACCGACGAAGATTTGATGCTATTTTGTAATATTATCCTTTCAGTCTCTGTATGTAAGGACGTAGAAGAAGATATAGAGTAATTGGAAAAGCGAACGCATGGAGATGATATGGACAATAACGCTCACTACCGCAACCTCTATGTCTAAGCCTACATATACAGGTACATAAAGTACTTGATAGGTATATAAGGGATGGTGACCTACGATCGTATAAAATAAGTATCTATAGTGAATCTGTGCATAATCCTTACCCAACAAGTCGATTTCCCAATCCCACTGGGGTCCTGTTCAATTAAGTCTATGTCTACATCCCAACTATCCGCATGGCACCATATCCAATTGTGACAACGACGCAGAGAGAGACTATGCTGCTGGGGATGCCCCGGCTAATGAAATGCTTCACGGAGAGGTAGCGCTCGCCCGTCGCATCCTCCTTCATGATGGCAGCTGTTCACGGTTAGCCCTTGCCCGGACGTTAAAGACATAATCAAGAAACACTCACTCATATTTGGGAAACCGCTGGTAGGAAGGCCCATGGCGGCGCTGCACATAAGCGTCGTCGCCATGACCAGTAGGTTTGGATGCGGCTCTTCCATCGCTTTTCCAATGTCATAGACGAGAGGTAAGAGAATGAGTGCGGCTACCGTGTGGCTGATGAATGTGGCGATCACCAGTGCTAAGCTCGAGAAGATGAGGAGAACCACGTAGAGATCTAGCTCGTGCACCTCTTCTGAAATCTTGGCCGCCACTGTGTGAAGCAGGCCCGAAGACTCCACCGCCTTGCCCAGCGAGAGCCCACCAGCAGCCAGGATGATAATGGTCCAAGGAAAGTTGTTGAAGTCTTCCTTGGTGAGGATTCCAGTACCGAAGAAGATGACGATGGGCAGAATGGCAATGACACCCATATGACCGAATGTCGACTCAAGGGCATGGCTCGCACACCAGAGGCCGATCGTGGCTAAGCAGACGATGGAGACGAACCACTGCAAGCCCGTGAACTCCTCCCTCACCGAACGGATGGGAATAATCATAGTGCCTTTTCCGGGATTAAATGTGAGCAGCAGCAAAATCCAGATGAGAAAGAGGGAGACGATGCCGACCGGGATGACAATGAAGAGCCACTGGCCCCATGTTGGTGGAGGTTGCATGATGCCCAAAGCTACTACGTTCTGCGGCGACGCGATGGGCGACAACATGCCGCCGATATTGGAGGCAAGCGCTATGCCCATGATGACAGCTTTGGACATGTTCGAGCCGTACGGCAGATTGCGCAGCATCGGCTACCATGAGGTGTTAGTGCCGATTCACCATGAAAGGGGTTGATCACACTGCTTACCTCGATGATGCTAAAGCAGAGAACGGGCGCTGCTACATTGCTTACGAGCATACTGGCAAACGCAGCAACAAACATGTTGGCAATGAGCACCGTCCGCGGTCGCGTACCCGCCTTGCTCAAGACAAACGTAGCGATGCGCTTATCAATCTTACACTTGGATAAAGCTGCGGCGACGGTGAACCCACCCAAGAGCAGCATGATGACAGGTGTCCACATGGCCGAAAAGATGTAATTCGTCGCATCTTTTGAGCTCAATCGTTGATACGGCGCATCGTCGGATCGGACCACATTGAGAACAACGCAGAGGAACGGAACGAGCAGCGACGTTACGAAAAGGGGAATGGCCTACGATGATCAGGTTAATTTGGTTCATCATGCATCGCGCGAGAAGGCAGAGCTTACCTCGGTGGCCCACAGCAGACTAACAAAGATGAGCATGGCCAAGCAGGCTTGTTGCTCGGGCTTTTCTAAGATAGGGACAATCAAGAAAACCAGGAAGATGACGATGATGCCTAATATGGTGAAAGTGGATGAGCTGAATAGCCAAGCCGGACAGGTGAAGCGGCCAATGGGTGTGGCTATCTCTGTAGTTGTGACGATAGGGGCGTCGTCCCCTTGTAGTCTAACTTTCATGCCGTCATTGGAGGCACCGACAAGGCCTCTTCCAAGGCTGGCTGCTTCGGCGCGTCTCTCCAAGCCGATCAGGTCTCGCCAGACCGTATTCCTCTCCCATACCACGTGCTCTCTCAGGTGTGATCGCAGGTCCTTCTTGGCGAGGGATTCGTCTCCTTGGGTTACAATGGTGGCATATGCCTTTTCCATTTTCCTGATGTTCTCTTCTAGCTGGTTCATAGTCTCGCGTAAAAAGGGGTAAGCCGAGTCGACAGAGGCTTCCATATACCTAGGCCGGAGCTCTCTGTCCATAATCTTGTCAAACTTCTTCAAGATCTTGTTGAACCCGGTCCTGTTGAGCTGTACATAGGATTTGAGCTCACACAGCTGGACATAAAGGCTGATGATGCGCCGTTTAAGCATGATACCGTCCGAGAACATCTGGGCCGTCTCGGCATAGTCATCGTCGAAACCTACACTCTGTCTGCGCATCGACTTGGTAAGCTCGGTGGAGGCGGTCATGTCCGTGGCGGCACGGAGGTTGGCGAGAGTGCGGCGCCGTCCGTAGCCGCTTCCGAGGCTGGAACGGCGGTTCTTGTTCAGCGCCGATGTCTCGTCGCCGTCGTCATCGTCACTATCCTCGACCCCATCGTCGGTAGAGCGCATGCTGTGGGCGCTGCGGCTACTCCTCGGGCCAGCCGGGCGTTGAACGTTATCAGTGCTGGAATGAAGCAAGGCGGAAGACTGAGGGTCACGTTGTCCGTTCTCGTCGGCGTGGTCAAAGGATTCGATATCTCGAAGGAGTTCATCCACCTCGTCGAGTAGTTCCCTCTCTTTGACGCCAAAGAAGGAAGAGATCTTTTCGAGCTCGACATCCAGAGCCCTTGAGAAGACAGTCTCGGGATCTTCATCTCGGAGGAGGGGTCGCGTCTCGACATCGGCGACACCGGGTTGATGTATCGTCTTCTCGAGCTGATAGATGCTTTATTTCGGAGAACAGGGTCAGTGCTCGAGGATAGGAGTAAGGACAGGCGACTGAACTGACAGCTTCTTGAGGTTGCTGTAGGCGATGTAATGGCTGCTCCAGTCCGGAACAGCATTGAACTGGACGCTGTGAGAGAACTTCATCTCGTCTTGCTCGTCGAGCCACCTCTGCTTCCGTGCTCTCTTGGCTCTCTGTCGCTCCGTGCGCGAGGCTGTCGCGGAATACTCGTGAAGCTCGATGTCGTCGTCGCGAAGACTCCCCCCTCTGCGGTCGAACTCGATCAGGGCGGCTGGGCGGGCGAGACCGGGGCCACGGGAAGAGGAGGGATGGGAGGCTATGTGTAGATGCGGAATGGTGGATGATGGGCGACGGATGACGGGTGACGAGGACGACGGAGACGATGCAACCTCGAGGTCATGAGCCAGTATCCGTGTCTTATCCTATTCTTCGACAGCTATGAGAGCATGTATATCACACCTAGCCATGCATTTGGGCTGGTTACGGTGGTTTAGGGAAAGTGGTGTTGTATTATGAGTGGGACATAAAACAACACCATGTTACTGCGACGCAGATGATTCTGTGACGAGTTACGGCGGACCGATATGTAATATGTAGATGCGCTAGATAGAAGCTAGTACTGTACCGGCTAATGACCTACAGGGGCATTATGGACCAGGGTTACATGCTGACGGGCCGCTGCCTGTAAGGCTGCAACCAAGACACGGGGCGTGCCCTTTTACATGTCTCGGGTCACCTGCAGATACCTAACCTCTGCTGTATTTCACTGCAATTGAAGGGTGCTATTTTTACGATTGTGATTGTGGCTTATCCCTACCTTAGCGCCCCGGGGGGGTTCTACGTAAGGGTTACAGCAAGGTTGACAAAGGTGGTAAGCCTTTCTGCAACGACTACAAAAGCGAATATGCTGTTGGCCTTTAAATATTATTGCTACAAGGCTTTTATACGCGAAGCCCTTATTAAATTAGTATACTTTATTATTTAAGTATAATTTACTTTTCGAAATGGTTACTAGGTTGAAAGGGATACTGGAATTTTAACTATTATTATAGCGGTTAGCCTGTACGTCGTTGACCTAATAGCGGTTAGCCTGTCGTCGCTGACCTAATAACGCCTCTGTACGTATATCCGCTTTCGCAAGGCTACTAGCTATACTAGCATATATAGCGAAGGCTATAGAATCCTCCGTTCAAGTCTTGAACTGCGAAGCGATTTTGCTACTTTTCCAAGCCTCATAGGTGGTGGTGGTGGTGGTGGTGGTAGTAGTAGTGGTGGTAGTGGTGGTGGATTGACTGCAGCGATAATCCTTGTATGTGGGCTGCATTCTGTATAGCCAGTCTATATGTAGGCTGCATAGCTAATTCTGTATAGCTAAGTCTGTATGGCTACTTACCTACCTAGCCTACCTAGCCTACATGGCTGTAGCAAGCCTTTCGACGTATAGAAAGTATTCGCAATACGGAAAGGTTTTTCTTTTATATAGCATCTTCATATAAATATTATATTCACTTGTCGACATGGTATCCAAATAGACATGGTGGCAGTCTCGTAAATCTCCTGCTATTGTTTTCGCTTGTAATGCTTTCCAAGTGCTGTAATAGTTGCTGTAACCCTTACGTAGACCCCCCCCGGGGCGCTAAGGTACTTAGTATTCATTTACTACATGTATCGTTAACCCGTCGAAGTATAAAATCATCGGCTTCACATTCTCCTATTCAATCCTTAGTCTGAATCATCGCCTTCAACCTCTACATCATGAATGCCTTCGACCGGCGTCGTCTTCTTCAAATAATCACGGAAGTCTCCGCTCAGGTTGACCATAGCCGAGACATGCTTCTGGCTCACCGTCACCACCTTGCTGCCCTCGTCGCGCGCTTCCGACTCAGCCATGGCCAGCATCATCTGCATGGCATTGCGGATCTCGCGACCGTTCCACTTGAGCGATCGGATCCTGCTGCCCGCGTTGTTGCTGCTGCCACCAGTCGTGCTTGTGCCGGCATTACCCAGGAGCATGTTTCGAGCGGCCGTTGATATGCGGACGTGGCCGTTCGACTCGCGCTCTAGGCGCTCGAATGTGTTCGCCCAGATCCGCTCGCGGTCCTCGTCGCGCAGGTTCTTATAGTGCAGCGCCACGTGGATGCGGCTCAAAAAGGCCCCGTCAAAGGCCTGAACGCGGTTGGTCGTGAGGAAGAGGACGCCGCGGTAGTACTCGAGGGCGCGCAAGAATGTGCTCACAAGCCCGTTGCGGGCAATGTCTTTGGAGCGGCGACGCTCGAGATAGACGTCGGCCTCGTCGAGCAGGAGCAGTGCGCCATAGCGTTGTCCGAGATCCAAGAAGTATTTCAGGTTCTCTTCGACACGGTATGCGTCAACACCGAGGTCGCCGCTCGTAATGGCGATGAGAGGTCGATTTGTGGATTCGGCGATGCACTCGGCCGTCGACGTCTTGCCGACGCCGGGAGTACCGTGCAGCAGGAAGATGCGACCCTCACCCTTATTCTACACGAAGTCCATGCTCCAGGGGAGGAGGGGACCATCTACTTCAGTGGCAAGCTTGCCAATCAAGGCCTTAACTGTCATCTTGATCTCATCATCAAGCACCAAGTCCTTGAAGGCGTCTTTGTTGGGCTTAACTGGTTTCAGAAAGCTGAGATTTACACATCCCCAGCGACGACGGTTCGGGATGAAAGCAGGTATGATATTGCTCAGGACATGGTAGAACACCTCGCTTTTCGGGGCGACGTCGTGGGTCGCATCGAGATCTCTGAACTCGGCGTAGGGGCTATCGTTGCCTTTGGTAGTGTCACGACTCTTATCGCATGCAGTGCAGCCACAGCGAGGCAGACTACGCGGCAGATGGTCCACTGGCGGCGCCATGGGCGAACCCTGCCGCGACGAATTGATAGTAGGCCGGTTATTGTTCAGATCGGGCGACGCAGTGTAAAAACGGTCGAAGCCCACAGGGTCACAAATGACACGTCCGCGCAGCAGTCCGATAGGCCCTGCGCTCTGGCCATTCCCAGACGAGGGGTTCACGAGCTGCCCGTCGTATTCCATGTAGGTTGGTTTCTTGAGAAGCTCCCAATACAGCCGGCCTTCTTCGATGCACTTCTCCCTCATGGTCTTGCCACCTTGTACAGCCATGTTCTCGACCCAAAAGGCCTCGGGAATAATGGGCAGGCTGCTGATGAGCTGCTCGCCGGTCCAAGGTTGGATTCGGAAGGTCTCCATGTAGCGCCTGACGACGACACCATTGCTTTCCAGAAACCAAGTGTCCACCTTGTACGGATGAAAATTGTTGCTCGTACCGGCTTTGACACTGCTGATGACGTACGGGGTCCAGAGGCCATAGCGCTTGGCATAGATGATCTGGCCAGGCTTCAACAGGAGCCAGAAAAGATCGAATGTGGCAGAGGGGTGGTCCATCTTGTGCAGGACCTCTTCCTTTGCCAGAGCCTCACCCATGTTGTCCGCAAGAAATTTGAGTAAGATATTGATATGAGAAGCTGTCGTTTCGGCGTATTCCGGGCTATGGCACACGGGCTGGTTGTCACGATAGCGAGCCAGCTCGGCGCGGTGGAGATAAAGGAGACGATAGGGGGCTGGGACGCTAACCGGAGTATCCTGAAGATGCACGCGCGGATAGTAGCTGATGACGGCCTGCAGGGCATGAATGAGGTATTGAGAATGTATGTTCATGGTAATGACAGGCTTAGCAGCCGATGTAGCGGCATCCTGGCCTTCATCGTCGCTGTCGCCGTCATCGAAACGGTAATCATTCAGGTCGAAAGCAGCCGTGATAGGCCGCTCATTGGGATTCCCGCGCTCCCGCCGTCTATAGTTTTTGCTGGGCTTGTCGACCTTGTAAGTGATATCGAGGACAGGTTTGTCATCATCCCCTTCTCCGTACTCGCCGATCTGAGCATCATTCGGTGCATCCTTGTCCTGTAGCTGGGGAATATGCTTGAACGGTGTAAGACTCTGACGGCATTCCACAATGGCATCGTTCCAGCCGATGTACTTCAGAACATGAAGAACCGGCGGGACTTTACCGTCGATTCTGAGGACGCCCTTGGACTCCGGATCAGAGGCCTTGATAATCTTGGTGTTGACCTCCTCGAAGCTGTCAATAGAGCTGGAACGCTCAAGAGTTGACTTGGGTTGTCCCAACATGATTGCTAACGAAATAACGAGGGACGGGACGCAACGTGACAGAGAGTCGTGGAAGGTAAGCCAACGTTGTGCAAGCTAATATTGCAGGGCTATAGGATCTCCAGGAAGCTTAGTTGATGTTAGGGAAGAAAGATGAGAATGGAAGGAAAGCAAACGCTACCACTTATCAGTATAAGTGAAGCTATTTGTATTTGTCCTTCCATCTCATTGAATGGTTTGCCAGTTGAGTCTCGGCCACCGAGAAGATGTTAGGCAGCTTCACGCTAAGCATTGGTCTTCCTACGGCTCGCAGACCGCTGAGTTTGACGATCAGATCATAGTCCGGGGTCTTTAGTTTAGTCAGCCTATCAGCGATGGCCGGGTCTGCTGTGCGATCCAAGGCAGACCCAAGGCAGAGATAGGCCAGTCACAAACGCAAGGCAGAAGCATAGTCCTGCATACTCCTGCATGGTCTTTGCCTAGCTTCTGAAGGAGAGCGGTTTTAGCTTGGCATCGTTATCCCATGTCTGGTAAGACGAAGGTTTGATTTGGGGCTGAGTCGGGACTATAGATCGTGCCGATCTTACTTATCACATCCTAGGTATAGTTCATTTAGCCCGTTTCAGCCTAGACTAGGCATCCTGTGTTCAGCTCGCGGACCATCCAGTCAGTCCCCTTATCATTCAATATCATTATCTGATCTTAAGCATATCTGATTTAGTATAGTTGACAGCTGTCTACCTAGGTATCTAATCAAACAAAACATCAGATGCCGAGTTTGGACATTGACTCTAGGATTTGATATGCTCAGGCAGTGAACACGAATTTTAGTATTTGTTCGTTTGATTTTAGCTCGATAGATAATAGCCAGCTCTAGGACTTGGACCCTTTATCTGATTGAACTACATGAGAGTGAGAGAATAACCCCGAATTTTACGTGATGATAGCATAACAGTATTTTATAGAGAATGGACTAGCTGGTTGAGATAGGCAGATTATTGGTCCATTCGTCGTCAATAGACAAGTCCCAAGGCTACTCTTTCTTTCCCGCTGTGGTGAGTCGTCGAACCTCAAGATAATCATTGACGGTACTTGTGAGGAATGAGAATCAAAGACGATTTGGAGTAGCGTGGTGAAATGTCTTATATTCGAGTCATGGGGAAAGGCTTGCGTGATGTATCTATGCGGCAGTTAATGCTCAACGAACATACATTTGAAGCAATCAACCATTAGTGTCGTGTCTCGTATCACCACGTCGCCAGAAATGCTGAAGTGAGTCATCCGGCAATGCAGTCAATACGCTCCTATCCTAGTAGATAGATCGAACCTACACTTCCTGGGAGAACTAGGCAGTCAAAGATTCGGGAGTCCTTGGATCAAAGAAAACGGAGTAAAAGTCAATCTTTAAAGTCAATGTACCCGTTTTATTCTAATTGTAATTTTTCTATTTCCACGGAGGCTGCTTACTTATCTATTGCGTGGTCAAAAAGCCCCTTTTTAGCTCAGTCACACAACTCGCTCTGCTTCGATATAGCTCTCCATCCCCCTTCCCGCCAACAACCAATCCCCGCACTTTTTGCTGAGTCATTCTCCATCCACGAATATCCAGTGCCTTTGAAGATTTATGTCTTGGAATAACATGTAGAAACGATCCAGAAAGCCTATCCACATACCAACGTGGAACGAGATAATGGGCACTAACTAGTTAATAATTACAATAATCAACATATTCATCTATAGTTTTGATTCGGTTGTGATACAAAGCACCAAGTTTTTCAAGCTAGACATCTCTACTACCGGCCTAACATCATTTTCTTCAGCACCGACAACTCAATCCGTCTCTTGCAAGAGCGCTGCAATGCTTGTATGCCCATATTTTCTCGCCAGCTCCAACGGCGAAAGTGTCTTCCCTTCAGTCTTCATAAGTGACCGTGTTGGCAAAGTCTTGTCTGCTCCTCTTTCCAGCAAAAGCCGTACGATATCCTCTTTTCCGCTCCATATGGCAAAGTGGAGTGCGTTCTGCGATCCAATCATCGTATCTTCGCACGCATGACCCGAAGAATCCTTCTGAGTTTTGTAAAAGGCATCGACGGGGTAACCTTGATCCAACAGGAATCGGGCCACTTCCACGCGATCAGGTCTGCTACCGAGAGCATGAGAGTACGATGCACGTGCCACGGGGGCACAGTCTGGGACACGACCCACCCGCTCTGCCAATATTTTTAATGTATCAAGCGAGGCAACACTAGCTGCGTGGTCGATGATCGATAGTCCTGACGGACTAGACAAACTGGGATCGGCCCCTTTGCTGAGACACCAAAGGACAAGGTCGTGAATGTCCAATACCGAACTATCCAGTTCGTCAATTTAGCTGTACGGAAACACAGAATAAATGATATTCATGACTAAGCTTACCTTATCAGTGGCGGCCGTGTCTCTCCGAGCGGCTCATTGATGTCCCATCCGAAATCAAGCAGTAGTTCTAGTATTGTGGTATCCTTGTCTTCTCTCGCCTTCGAAGCGGCATATACAACCGCCGAAGGAGGGATTGATAGCCCTATCTGTAACAGGAAGCGAACAATGTCTGGGTTGTTGTTCGCACAGGCCAGTCGTAGGGCATTCGTGTCGCTGAACCAGGCAAGAATATTTGGCTGTATGGCCGGCTCAGTAGTCGTTGACGATGCAATCTCCCATTGTTTCGTGAAGTTCTTGACCTCAGTCAGAGGAGCATTCTTTGCTATGAGTGTCTGGAACTCCATACTAATGCTGTCCAAAGCTTTTGCTCTCTTACTTAGATCGTGGTCATCTGGACGACCTGATCCATTGGTAGAAAACGGTCGGATAGTGTGTAGGGAGGCGAACCGAGGCTCCTCCCAGATAGGATCTGAAGGGTGCGAGGCGAGTTGTGTAAGTTCCATAATGGTACTTCGCATGTATCCTAGAAGTAAATATAATGCGATACAAAATAGAAGACGTTCTTTATCCGACTTGTATTCCGACGGATATGAAGGCGGCGGATTCAAAAGCGCGAGAGACCGATGTGGCCGTTAAGCAGTGTAATGATATTTCAATAATTGTATCATTGATCAGAAATGGTTCAAAGGAAGGTTTAACGATAATAGAAGCACTAGAATCCAGTTGTGAAATACGGCGTATTCTTGCGGCGTCCTAACCATGTATTTATAAAGGGGCGTAAATGATGTAATTGTTAAGGCTATGCAGTAATCTGTCGATCAACCTCACCCAGCTTTATGTATGCAAAGATCCACCCCGCGTAAGACCGGAGAATTTGAGGCTCTTGGCAGGGGGCTGAAGGACTGAAGATTTTTATATATCCAAGTGTCGGGTTACGATTCTTTGCAAAGCAATGTTACTACCGACTGCGCCGTCTTGGCAGCGTCATAGTTAACAATCCATCTTCCATCGCGCCCAACGATGATTAATACTGTATTACTTAGAGGCATGCTTTACTCATCACTCACGGCTCCTCCTTGCCTGAAACGTGCGATTAACTATAGTGGAGGAATGTGTTTGCTTAGAGACATGAACACTTATTGCGGGGACAAAATACAGTCGGCTGAATGCTCCGGCAACGTTTGAAAGCAAGTCGTGATGTTTCTGACCAGGGAGTGGTTATTCTTAGAACTTCAAGCCGGTGCATCCACATCAAATATTATCACACCCATAGAGATTGGACACGGTGATCGACGTGGCCAATTTCAGCAGCCTGGAAGAAGTATCGCGTCCCTCAACAGCCATCTGCTTGGCTATTATGTGATCTCCTCTGAGCTGTAATATAAATTGCATCGTTATCCCCTCAGTTTACTGGCACTACCATCACTCAAGTCCTCATCCAAACAGCCTCAAGGTTATCCAATTCATCTCCTCTTTACCAGTCTACATCTGTACCATACCTACCAGCAAGCCTTCGTTTCGTTGATACAACTACCTCACTTCGTCCAAACTCATATCTTCACCTTAGTTGCCAACATGCGATTTGCACAAATTTCGCTGATTCTTGCTTCGGCCTTCGGCCTGAGCCAAGGTCTCGCCCTACCCGAGACTAGGTGAGACTCAGTGATCAAGCGCCTTAGAAATTGAAACCAGCGTCGAGAAAGACTAACAGAATATCACACGCAGCCCTGCACTTGAGTCTCGGAATGTAGCCACGCAACTTCGTAAACTGTTCGCGCGTGACTTTACGTGCGACATCGATGATACGGCGCAGTGTACCTCATGTCCTGATGTCCTTCTCAACGGCAATTCGGTGAGGGCTCGGGCCGATATCCCCATGAACGCCATCGGCTGGGGCTCATGGAAAGGAGGAGACGTCATCGAGACGCACGGGTTGAGCGTCTGTACTGCCGTCGTAGTCTACGACAAGAACCACTGGATCATGGCACACATCCCTCCAGCTCGCGAAGGAGATGACGGAGGGCTTGCGGCGACGGGTGAGGATCTGATCAATGAGTATCTGGGCAAATTTACGGACCTTTACGCCGGGTATGAATGGTCCGAGCCCGAGGGTTATATTCTCATGAGCTCTTATCTCGCCGAAGACTTGCAGCAGAAACTGGCGGACTGGTTTGATAATAGGGAAATCCCGGCGACCAAGCAGCTCTACACTCCTGATGAAGTCGTGGCTGGCAGTGGAAACCTTGCCATTTCGCGCGAAGCTGCAGACTACCCTCCCATGATCTACTTCCTGTAAACTATATCATGGAGCTGTGGCCGTCCATACGTCTACTGTTATAGGGGGTTTCGGATCTCTCGGATCATGGACAAAAAACCAGCTTTATGTGTCATTTGGCGATAGTGCCGTGTAATATACAGAATATGAAAGCAAGTCTTTAAACTCCATGTACTGACACTCGGACATTGTTTGACATTGATGTGGTGTGGGTGAGGCACAGTCATATGTGCTAGTCAGCAGGAAGTGGCTTGGCTCAATGAAGAATACAGTAAAAGAAGAATTTAGGATGGTCTACGGGAAAGGGGGACATGGCAACAGCAGATCCATGGCTCATGCGCTTAATTTTTTACCGAAACTAGCGTTCTTTTCTCGGGATCACTCGATTCCCTAAGCTACTTCGTGAGGATTCTAGGCCGGAAGCCCTCCGGAGGTGTAGTGTCAGGTGTTTCTGTCCCAGAGTGAATGGGATAGCCCTATAATCACGTAGCAGGTAGGTAAAGGGGTCAGTAGCCATAAAGGTGTACATTGGTCAAATGGGCCCTAGCCCTTCCAACTGGTAGTTAGGAGGAATAGCCCGTATATATAGACCCAGCCTTATAGGCACACACTAGGGTATCACCTATCTACTTGACATGTAGGCATGAGCTGCCTCCCGAAGGCTAGGGCCCCGGTATGGGCACTAGCCCTTGGGGTTCACATCGATATTACTTTTAGACATTCATCTATCTTTTTTTGAACGCAGTGAAGATTAACTGTGATGAACTTATGACGGGATTTTGTCTTAAGGTGGTTCCTTAATTGAACCAAGTGATTGTATTACTAGATCTAAATAATTTCCAAGAAGAAAAGATTGTCAATGATATGTCAAGATGAGAGTGTCAATACATAGGTGTGTCAGGATACACCATAATAACATCCTTGGGGAGAAATCGGCTCTTTTCTGGACATCAGAGAACACCCAGATTCAACAAAGGTTGGTTTATGATCATATAAAATAGTGACCAGCTTCTTATTTTGCCAGTGAACCAAAGAAATTCTGTACGTCTGCAGTCCAGAGCTCTGGCTCCGTCTGAGCTGGGAAATGACCTCCGTGCTCATGTCTGGAATAGAATGTCAAGTTGACTATGCGCTCAATGAAGGAACGAGGCTATAATCGAAAATTTGTAAGCTTCTCATCAGGCTACCAAATAAGGAAAGGGGACCGGCTTACAGTCAGCTGAGCATAACCAACGGACTTGAGTGGACCGTTATACAACCCCCAAGTACTAGCACCAGTTGGAACTTTGACGTATGTTAACTCGGAGGTGAGCTATTGTGGGCGAAGAGAATATCGTTAGTAATGATCACAAGACATGTCGATTACAGTCTCTGAATATATGTGTTGGTATCGCCCTTACCGGTATGGTTTCTTTGTACGCCCTTATGTTCCCCCATGCACCTTGTATCCACAGCAACAACGTATTAGTGATGAGATCGTCGAGTCCGTACTCATATCCGTCGTAGACCAGGCGGTGGAGATTCCAGATCCAGCCCGCGTAGCCCACTGGCGTATCAGCCATAGCTTGTCCTAGTGCCAGAGGAGTTTGAATATGGCTGTCCGAATAGGCAAAATGATTGTTGGTCCAATCCACGATTGAATCAATGTATAGCGTCTCTTCCTCCGTAGTCTGATTTTTAGCACGTCGTTCAAGGTCGGTGGCATTCGGTTGGAGCAGCCAGAAGTCGGAAAAGAGACCAATGACATTTTCAGGAAGCTGATCGGCCATAGATATGCCGACCCACCAACCCAAGTCAGTGCAGATGATGCCGTACTTCTCGTAACCGAGGCTTTTCATGAGTTGATTAAAGGCGTCACCCATCTCAGGGGCGTTCAAGCCCGAGTAAGTTGGAGCTGGGCTGAAGCCAAACCCTGGTAGATCCGGGGCGACAATATGAAATGCCTGGGTGCTTGAGTTGGCTGGCGACTGTAGCGGAGTGATGACCTTCGACCACTCTTGGTGCGTGGATGGCCACCCGTGGAGGAGCAGTAGCGGAATCGCATCGTCGGCCTCGGAGCGTTCGTGAACAAAATGCAACGGGACTGAATGGTTATAATCGCCAGCGCTTGGAATATTCACGGCGAAGTGGGAGAAGTTGCCGTTAATCTCATCTTGGGTTTTGGCCCAATCATAGTCCTTGCTCCAATACTTCGCAAGGGCAGTCATGTTGGCTCGGGGCGGCCCTTCGAACCACCCTGCATTGCTAATGGCTCCGTCCAAGAGGTCAACGGACGGTCGATAAAGGCTCGCTTTTAGCCGTGTCTCTTCAATAAATTTGGGGTCGACTGAAGCTTGAAATGGAACAGGCGTGGCGGCATCGTATGGAAAAGGGAAGTTTAAGTCGTTAGCGCCGGCCAGGGGCACTAACAAGGTCGAAAAAGTAGTACTCTTCATTTTGTCAGGCGTGTTGTGTATGCGCCTTCAGACTATCACCAAGGAACTTCAAAAATGTAACACAACGCAAAACTGAGTAACTGGTTAAACACGAGCAATACAACGAGCCGTTCATGATTTATATAGTCGAGCATTATTAATAAGTCCTTAGTCGACGTGCAGTCGACGTGCTTTCGACGTCACCAAGCCAAGACGACGCTAGCTAGCAGGTGCATGATTACAAATCGTAAGCATATGCACTGAGCTTACAAAGAGCCCATCGCAGTTATCTTCAGCACACAGTACTATCTTCAATTTCTAAGCGTATTAAGATTATAATCGCCGCATTTATCAAATGAGCACATATATATCCCGAACCTGCTCGAACATGGATGGGTAATGAGAGGCTGTTGAGTCTCCTATAAGTGGTCGTTTGGTGCTGACTGTACCGACATGGGGTTATGAGTCGCCCTAGTCCAGGCCTAGTCCAAGCCCCCACGGACAAAATCAGTGAAGGCTGACAGAGGAAGCTATTCTCTATACTGCCGAGACTGCCAACTAACTTATGCCTTTC
>MU397310.1:151958-178198 GCA_022578865.1 Xylaria sp. FL0043 | reverse complement strand
CTCACTATGCCTTTCACTATGCCTTTCACTATGCCTTTCACTATGCCTTTCACTATGCCTTTCACTATGCCTTTCACTATGCCTTTCACTATGCCTTTCACTATGCCTCTTCGCCTTGCCTATGCCAAGAAATGCTTATGGTCGCGACGAACATCCATGGATGAGCTAGCAGAAGCTCATACCGAATTTGCACTATTACATCATAGGCAGTACAAAGGCATCAGGTATGGCTCAAGGAAATTCTATTAACTCCGATATGAGAAGATGAACCTCGGACTCATAAAGTGGAATGACTGGGCAAGTTGGTCAGCTTGGCTCCCAAAGCCGTTGAACCTCGGACTTAGCAGGCATACTAACTTGATAATATAACAACTCGAAGGTGTAGATGCAGCGATGCAAGCCCCGCCAATCCACCAACCTTCTCTTCCCCTTCATGAATTTGCTGCTCAGACAAGCCTTATATAAATCTTACGGAATCCTACGGTCGAATCTCAATAATAGCGTCGGAACGGATAGAATGTGGGAACCAAGCCGCATGTTTATATACAGAAGTCTACCTCCGTACAATAGCTTCTAAAAATGCTGCTCCCTAGCCGTACTATCGACCTTATCAAGTCAATCTGACTCAATCCGTAGGTCTCAATGCCCCCCTTAGCCCAACCACACTATGATACACCACATACTCTAATTGTACTAATTGGGATTTTTTCTTGGGCGCTGATGTCGAGAAGGTCTTCGGCCTCACGATGATAATCACTAATGGTCAGCCAGTGCCTCCGCATGCTTGACAGACGCACGTGATCCCACTCTCTCAAGCCATTCCCTGAAGTGCGGGAACTCGTCATATGAAATCCCTTCAACATGAAAAGTCAGCTAGCTTTCTCTAGAAAGAACGGGGAATGTTGAAGAGAAAGACGACGAGTCCCTCCATCATGACATACCTTCAACGATACTACCAATCTTGGCTGACCACATATACCAGGCGATATCTGCATAAGTGGCCTTGCCTCCTACGAGCCAGGGTCCGTCGCTGGCGCTGGACTTGGCCTTCTCCTTCGCGAGGTGGCCGTCAACTACCCCCGTGACACGGTGGATCTCCTTGACATAGCGGTCGATGGCGCTCTGGACCTTCTCAGGGTGGTATTTTGTGAACCACTTTGATAACCACAGTTAGCGAGACATCTTCTACACGCATAAGGATGCTCTCAATCTACTCACGACTGCCTGTCCAAAGTAAGGGCCCTGACCAGTCGTTTGGTAGAACAGCCATTGCTTCGTGAGATAGGCCTCATTCGAGCCCTTGGGGAAACTGATCTTGTTGTCCTTGTCATAAGTTTCCACGAGATACTCGATGATGGCGCCGGACTCCCATAGCGTCAGGTCCCTGTTAGGGTCGTATATGGCGGGCATGCGTCCGTTGGGGTTAATGGCTAGGTATTCGGGCTTTTTGACGTCTGCGAAATCAAGGGGTGCTACTTCGTAAGGCAGGCCGAGTTCTTCCAGGATCATGATCACCTTAGGAGGGTTAGGGCCACCCTTGCCGTACGCCTTGATGGGTTTCAGTGAAGAGGCCATTGTTGCAACTGTTAAACGTAGACTTTTCTTCTCAGCAGGTTGTGATGAACGGGACGCTGTAATGTTGATCGAAATGAGGCAAGCCCGTCACAGCTTCACACACTTCATTTTTATAATTATGCGCTTGTACTCCGTACTCCGCTGTTCTGTTGATACTTACACGTAGACATCGAGATGCGTCTCAGGCCGCTCCAGATTACAAAGCGAGAATCCATCCTGCTGCACCGTAGACCCCTCAAGAACATGATATTTCTAAGCGTGTGCATAGTCGGCCCAATACCCATAAAACATCTTAGGCTAGCACTCCGCTCGCTGGAGACTTGTTTCCTCTTCGGGTTGTCTAGATGAGTAATCCAGTCTAAATCGGCCGAAATCCCGGGCGCTTCCTTGTCTTGGCATAGTGCAACTGCCGTACGATACTCTGGAGGCCTGCAAGACGAGGTTGCTGGGTAAGGTAAATAGCTATATATTACCATGCAGTTAGTGTATGTTGACGCATGCATGTCATTTGTTCACGCATCCGTCCGCGGACAGCGCCGTTCAAGCTTGCTTTCTGTCTGTCACAAATCAATTTAGGCAAGTTCTATGATGCGACACGGCCGAAAGCGGTGGTTCGTA
Source organism: Xylaria sp. FL0043 (assembly GCA_022578865.1). NCBI lineage: Eukaryota > Fungi > Ascomycota > Sordariomycetes > Xylariales > Xylariaceae > Xylaria > Xylaria sp. FL0043. Next base: position 176,005 of record MU397310.1, on the reverse strand, counting down.
AAACATACGGTTTTGCTGATGTATGATATAGTTGTGTAGAACGTAACGCTGGTTCCAAACCCTCTCGGCACACTAAGCATTTGTATTCTTTTTCTTTCCATATCCTGCTCATTTGCGAAGTAACTAAGCACGAGTTTCCAATCTACAAATTACAACGCGTAAGAAGACGACTGCACCTAAAAGCTACGTTTCACTTGCTGCTTTAGACTGGATAATTGTCAGATAACTTGGTAATACCTCGATGTAATATACTTATTAGGCCTCGTCTATATATTCAAACAATTCCTCTCAAAATACCTACTAGAAGGCTGAGGGCCCAGAGTATTACACCTTATGGCTACTTGAACCCCTTCTACCTACTCGCTCCGTAACTGTAATAGGACTACTCCACCCGCTCTGGGGCAAGACACCCTGACAATAACTAAAACCACCGATCACCATCTGGTAGTTTTAGAGATTTGCAAGCTTGCGATGTTTTCGTTTTTCACATGAGCTATGAGTTAGCTATTGCACAAGATTCCCAGGCTCCTGTTTAAGAATCAGTGGTCCCTCATTGAACTTATTAAAACTTCACGAAAAATATAGCCTGAATGCGGTGTTGCCTTAGGGTCAAAGATATTACCTGGGTATAATTTAGGTCGTGGCCTTTCCTGTTATAGTTTCTGCAAGGATGTATTAACAACAAGCCAGAGCGAGTGCTGTAAACTTGTTGTACGGGAGCCTACGTACAGACGGGATGTCAGTTATGCAAGGCCCCGCGAACTGCAATGGTCTTTGGTACCCATATTCACCATATCATAGGCATGAAGCCGAATTACGGATGTCTTGGGTAGTAGACTAACAAAGCTATTGAAACTCCAAGACGCGGGGCTAAACCTTCCCTTGAAGAACTTTGAGGCCGTGGAATTCCTGTGATTAACACTAATGGATGGACCCTCTAAGGGGCTGAGAAACTCTTGAATAGACAAGGGATATGCTCATGAAATATTGTTCTCATATTGAGTCATTCTCCAAGCCCTGTATTCAGCCATCGTGATAGTCAATTAAAGATTGAGAGAACGACACGGATCGGGGTTGATTAAGAAATCAAATCTTGAGAGACAACGGACGGCAGCCTTACCTATGCGAGTTTGAGGAGCGACAGGTAGGGGCTATGTATAACAACCCCTAGTTTTTTCAATTGACGATAAAGAACCTGGTCCCTCAAGTAAACATAACCGGTTCGGATTATTAATGGCTGTTGCCTGGATCATCTATTCTTGCTCACGGCTGAAATACAGAAGACTGTGCTCCGAAGACCAAGACTGGGGATGTCTGATGGTAATCTATGTATCGCTAATGCAGATGTTCTAGCTTTATATTCACCTCCCCTTCCCTTCCCTCAGATTTAGTCGGCTTTTTTCAAAAAAATTGATACGTTTTCATATGACTGACCATTGTGATGTTCATAATAGCTCTTATTATTTACCTTGTCAGCTTCCACTCGATGACCAGGCCATCAGTCGAAAACTAGCAATTGGGGCAAACAGCCTTCTCACGCACCGAACGCATGAGCTAGTCATCATTAGATTCAGCTGAGACGAATCTTTTGGAGCTGACGTGATGTTGAGTATCCAAGCCTTCGGTGATGGTGTAAAGATTAAAGCAACCTTAAGTCTTTCTCTTAGGGGGCAATTCGAAATGTTCAGTTGATATACTAATGTTATGTCATTGGTATCGTTCGCTAATAAAGCGGCAGCGAACATTTGCTCGGGTCGTTCAATGTTTCTTTGAACCTCATGACTGCAAATAAATACGGAATGTTGCAAATGAGCTAGAAGAACGAGTGGGATTTAGCTATGAAACTTGTAAACCCGAGACTAGGATACTGTGCTATTCTCCCGCTCAAGCCTATCATTAACGGGAGGTCCTCCAACATTCCGCCAACGTGTCTCAGGAGCCGGCAATTTAGATACCCATTTTCCACTCCTCTTACAACGTTTAGATCTAAGCGGCAAGATGAACGTGGTATCAAATCTATTGACAACTTTCTCAATTATTGTACGACATTTTCTAGTTCCAGGGTAAAACTTCCGTATGTAAACCATGACTTTATCTGTACTGGATCGAAGCATTCAGTGGCTGAGTTATTAATAGCTCTCAGGCAGTCCAGATTCTCTCATTGGTTCCACAAATAAGGCGCGCCAAGCCGAAGTACCCATCTCGTCCACGTTTTCGCGGCCAGGAGTGGCTGGAATTTTTATGGCATGGTGCTACCGCATACTGGTACGCTATTTCTGGAGTCACTAGTGTGTCAGGCCCCTGAGCCGGTCGCTGTAAAGCAAGATTAAGACTTTGCCGCCTCACTTGGTGGCCGGTCAACTGAATGTTCAGCTAAGTATGAATGACCGACATTCGGATCAGCATTGTGTACTTTAGTGGCATACAGCAGCTGAGACGGGCTTCTAGTAGGGAAGCTGTGCTCCCTATGTTCTGTTATCCTCCAGGCATTCGTGGTCTCTCTCATTCATTGGTATGACTGATGGGACGAATGTCTGACGACCTGATTGTCCTTTGTAAGGCTTGTCGACTCGCCATCTTGGCATTCCGGGGACTGTGAATTGCGTATACGGCAACTCATCTACGCTAGCATAGTGTAGGTTAGGTCGTGTATATCTTGCGAGGGAGTGGGTACCACGTTATACGAAACTGACTATAATAAATAAGACGAACGGAACCACGAGCTACCCTCGAGCTCAGAACTGGACGGCGGTCTAGCTCTGCGGTTGAGACGCGATTATGTTGAACGTTCCGACAGAACATGACTTTCTCTAGCTTCTTCGGCTCTCAAAGGCCAGGAGCGATATTGTCGCAGGATCACAGCGACCGACCTGGTGATGCATCGGAATATACCGAGGTCAAAATCTCATCTGATTATGACCGTCGCGAAAACGACCATAAATCAGCATGGCACACGGTAGAGGAGCAACCAAGTAACACCGAGTACAAACATGATGGCTATCATGATGACCATAATAAGATGTGGAATTCGGTCTGGCTACAGACCAAGGTTCTCGCGAGCTTTCTCGTGCTCTTTGTCGCGCTTTTCGTCGTAACCATCGTTCTATACGAAGTGTCTCAAAAGAACCATGGCGTGAGCGCAGAGGATATTACGAGACAGTACGGCTGGAGGTATGGCCCGACGGCCTTTTTGACCGTTGTCCTCAGCCTGTGGGCTCAGGTCGATTACTCGACCAAGATCTTGACGCCATGGAAAGAAATGCGTCAAGGGCGCACAGAACCCGAGAGAAGCGTGCTTCTGGATTACATCTCTCCCCCCATAGCGATGGTGTTTTCTAGGGCAATGCAGAAGCGTCATTGGGCTGTAACGGCGTCTATTCTAGGCGTCCTGTTAATCCAACTAGCTGTAAGGATGTGGTTTCGTGCATTTCCTTGTTTTACTTGCTGATCCCGTTGCAGACAGTCTTTTCCACCGGCTTATTCGTTCTCGAGTCCACGATATTGAAGCAAGGCGGCATTCCGATCGCCATTAAAAGCGTCTTTAATGGATCCGACTTCCATCTAACCAATACTAGCTCTAGCATTGAGACTGCGCCGACTGTTCTGTATTATGGCTCACGGGTCTATGGGCTTACGCCGCCCCCTGGTGTTGATGTCTCTCGTGGGCTCGTAGTGCCAGACTTCGCTCCCTTAGCCAGTTTGGCTATAACCAACGGCACAAACTATACCACTACTGTACCAGGGGCGCAGGCAGCCCTCGATTGCGAGTATCTCCCTGGACTAAATGCGACCACGACCTATTTGCCGTGGTGGAGCATCTTAGCAGAGTTCTTCGTTCTGAATATCACTACGCCGTCCTGTAGCATAAGCAACATTATTGTTGGCGAAGGCCCAGACCACAACATGTAAGTCTATTCCAGCATCCCATTCTTCCGAAAGAAGGCATGGTTTGTCACGAACTTGAGATGAAGTTCATTGACAGAATTAACACTTTTCGACCTGCTAGATACCATCAGCCAAATGCCACGCAAGCTTATATGGGATATTTTGGTGACTATATATGCGATCCGAGTATTGACTATTCATACTACGAACTGCCGGACCCTTCAAATACCACCGTGGAGCACCGCATTGTCATGACACTAGCTGACCTTCGATTTGCCCCGCAAGATCTGCGGCGCAACGGCCCATCATATCTTTACCTGGAGAATCTCACTGTTGCGGTCTGCAAGTCTGGATATACCATGGGCGACTACGACGTGACTTATATGGACGGGATAGATGGGCAGAGCAAATCCTGGGTTGCAAACGAGGTCTCGACATCTTCATCCGAGATCCCCGGCTTCTCCCCTGTTCAGCTTGGCGCGGCCGTGCAGTCGTCTCTGGAAGAGACTTATCTCGGGACTGGTGGGCAGGACTGGGTACTGTCCAGGCAAGTACCGACATTCTATCAGATCCTTTCGGCCATGAATGGGAATGTTAGCATTGGACATTTCATGGACCCTCAGATTCTGATCAGTAGCGCCACCGATGCTTTTAACGGGATATCAGCTGAGCTTATCAACAAGTACATGATGAAGCCGTCTAATACATCCGCCACGGGCTCGATCCTCTACCGGGAGGACCGACTCTGGGTCAGAGAACTCTCTGTCGGCTTCATGGCGGCCGCCTTCTTATTGTTAGCTGGGCTTTCTATCGCCTTGCTCGTCTTTCGACCTTGGAACGTGGTCCCTTCGGATCCTGGTTCTATAGGGGCAACCGCGCTTATTCTTGCAGAGAGCTCTGCATTTCGCAATCTCTTATCAGGACTAGGTGCCGCAAGGTCACAACAGATTAAGCAGAAGCTTTCCCTGTTTAATTTCCAGAGCATTATTTCGTCAGGTCCTCAAAAGACCTTTACTGTTGTGCCGACCAAAAGCGAACAGCCAATAGCAGACCGGGAAATACCACACGATAATCCACCTCAGTCTGAGCATTGGTGGGCTCCCTCTGCTGTCAAATGGTGGTTTCAGCTGATTGCCATAATGCTTCCTCTCATCCTAATCGCCGTTCTTGAAGTGATTCAACATCTCTCGGATCAGAACAATGGCTTCGTGGAACTCAACCCTAATGGCTTCGCTACTTCACACGGGCTTGCAACTTATATTCCTGCCATCGGTAAGTGGGTTTCTAAGTTCTTCCTCTTTCAATTCCAGTCCTTCTTAAGACCGAAAGACAAACCCAAGTTGATAGTCACTAACTTCGGATACTATTGCAGTGGCATTTATTGTCTCTACCATGTTTACAAGCATGCAATTGGCAGTCTGTATCCTCGCTCCTTGGCTAGCACTGCACAAGGGCAGCGCACCAGCTTCCAAGTCTTTATTCCTCAATCTGACCAACAGACTCGCTCCGCATCGCATGTTCTTGGGCTTGAAGAATGGTAATGCGGGCGAAGTCCTGATCATGATTGCCACATTTCTCGCTGCCTGGCTCCCCATTCTTGTGTCCGGCCTCTATATCACCGTTTCTGCTAGTGCATCGCAATCCATTGACCTAAGTCAAAGTGATGTTATTGAGTAAGTTATCTAGAATCCTCTTCCTTTTGTTCCGCCGAGGCTCGGTTCGCGACTATCATAATTCTCACATGTACCTTGGCATATCATAAGCTAACTCCCTCACTTTGTAGCTTTAAACTGAATAACCTCTTCTATGATGACGACCTCGCAGGCACCATTGCCGGTCTGATTGCGTTTAACGACCTGGCATATCCAAAATGGACGTATGGGGATCTTGCCTTCAACACACTCGAAGCAGCGAATGTTCCCAAAGATATAACGCCAGGCACCGAGGTGCCATTCGTAGCAAAGATGCAAGCAACGAGACCGTCTCTCAGTTGCAGCGTGGTTTCACCGCAAACTATGTCTGCAAACTGGGATAGCACGGCGGCTGAATATGGTGAGGTTCCAGATGACAAGGTGGCCCTGAATATAACCTATGTTGTCCCTTGGATGTGCGAGAAACCTATGGGGAATACGACGAGCGTACCATGGTTTGAGGGTTTCGCTCTTCCTAAAGACGGCAGTTCAATCTACTTTGGACATGCGAGTGTTCTCTCGGTAAGCGGTTTTATCTTATCAATCTGTCAGACTTTTTCGTCCGATCTCCGCGTTATACTTTGCCTGAACTATACAACTGGGTTTATCGAGATTTACTAACTGGAAGTCTTGAAGTGGAACGAGCGTGTCTCGGGTAATAGAGCCATCGAAACCGATGTTAATCGTCCTGGGGCGGTATCTTACGCACCCGAAACGGTGGCCAACTGGGTAGGTGGCTACGGCTGCCCATCGTTTGCAGTGACTCTAGGGCGAGGATCGGCCGTGAGCAAGACTTCAAGGAAAAATCATACCTCCTATGACTTCGATATCGATGTGACGAGCATAATGTGTTCCCAGCATATGGAAGTCGTCGATACCAACGTTACACTCACACTGCCCTCACTTGGTGTAATTTCGCGAGACACGCCGCCTCTTCCCGACGAGTCAACCGCGAAGTACCTCATCAATAAGTTATCGAACTATACGGGCCCGATATTTGAGTTCCCACTCAACAACCTTCTATTGACGGTCGCATATGGTACTGGAAACGTCACCACAATTCCAGCCCCTGATGGCTCCGATGGCGAGGCGAATCAGCTCGATCCTTTCATACAGTTCCTCGCCGAGGTAAACACCTCATTACCTATAGACTCCCTCATCGGTGAGAAGAACCACCAGAACCTGATCGACGCGACGAACATGCTTTACAAGACGTACATGCCGCAGGCCATCGATAGAAATATGAGAAACAAAAACCTCGAGGCCGAGGTAGCAAGGCCAGACTCCGTCGCGGCCAAGGTTGAACCTCTCCGCATGACAACGCGACCTGCATTCCCTGGCCGACTACGCTTGAAGCAAGAGGCAGCTCCCAAGATTGCTCTTCAGGCCATTCTGGCGTTCATGGTGTTATGCGCCATTGTCAGTAGAGTGCTACTCAGGGGCATCGACAAATTAGTGCCGCACAATCCCTGTAGTATCGCGGGAAGAGCAGCTCTGTTCGCCGACGGCGAAGTGAGCACGCGCAAGCTCGTGCCGTATGGGGCTGAATGGCGGACAGAATCCGAGCTCAGTAGGACCGGCGTCTACGAGGGCTGGCTATTCAGTCTCGGATGGTGGGAGAGCTGGGGTGTGTACAAGTACGGAGTCGATATAGGTTGGATTGATCAAGGCAAAACTGGAAATGAAATATAAAATAAGGTATATAGAGTAATATTTACAACTGTGCAGATTTCTATTCCGATAGCCTTGGATCATTGAATGGATGCGCCATCCTCTTCCATTCTCAAAAGGATAGTACCACTTGCTCACGGACTGCCGTTGGCCTACCAAACGTCACTCGAGCAGACTTATCTGTCAAATCCATGACGATGGTGAAGAGCGTCTCAGCCACAGATTCACCCTCTTGCCGCCTGTTGATAGAAGTAGGGTATCCCTCCGTATCATTGAAAAAGTCGGCTACGGTGTCAAGATTCGGGTCAGTGGCCTGAGACGTAAGCTCACGGATTCGCTCCAGTCGCACCGGCGAGTCTCTTAGCCAAGCCACCTCGTCAACATCGGACTTGTCGAGGAGCAAATGATTCGTATGGCATACTCGTTTTGCGTCGTCCATGACCACCTCCTTAACCCACTTGCTCGTGCACTCAAGTCCTGTCGAGCCCGTCGCATCTCCAATCAGGATATGTCCGCTCCCGGCGACACCAACCAGCTTGATAGCCTCAACAGCGGCCGCGCGGGACGGAGACTCCAGAACCTTGCGCAGGGCAAAGTGAATGGGTAGCTTTGTAGCGTCCACGCCGCGACATTTGATGGCGTTGAGGCAGCAGCCAACTCCGCGGTCGTTGAACCCTATCTTGCCTATGATGCCGGCCTCCGTCACCATGGAGAAGTCAGGGATACCCGTGCCTGGCTGCGAGACGTGACATATTACAAGGTTCTGTCCCTGTTCGACCATCCAGTCCCAGTTCTGAGCGAGGAAGGACTTTGACGCCGTTAGCCATCCGAGGCTCGTGCAGCCGTCGCTCGGGACCTCGGCGATATCCTTGTCCACATCGGAGAAGAGACCAAAGTTGATTTCGGTCCGGATGTTGAGGGCCAGTATGTCAAGGAATGTCAACCCGGAGCCTTGGGCGATGCCTCGGATCTCTTCCAGATAACGTGGCGCAATGCGCTCAAGAGGCTCAACATATTTTGCGGCTTCTTGTAGGACTTCGGGCCATGCTAAAGAGCACGACGTCTTAAATAGTCGACTGTAGAAATCTATCGAGCCTGCAATTTTATCCTTTGCAGACACACCATGCGTTATCCCTATCTTGAGTGCACGCTATTAGCAGACTTTGGCGTCTATGTTGGATCAGAATACCGAACAGATACTGAAGGATCTCTCACTTCGTACGGACTCCCTGTGCACTTAATCTCGAGCATACTGTCCGTGATCTGATGTTTCCCAGTCGGTTCTCGAGGCGGAATTGGAGAAGTAGAGCCAGCTAAGGTTGTGTAGCTAGTGATGGCCTAAGCCCGAATTCGAATCCGTCTTACAATGCCTGGTCTCTTCCCGTAAGAACCTATATGACGCTTAGGCTCATGCCATAAAATATATGCTTAGATAGTCCTCAAGGAGGCAGATGGATCGAGAATCCCTAAATCTGGCATCGCGATTGTGGTTCAAAGACGTAATGTAGTATCCAGCAGCGATGTCCGGACCACTGCCGGTTTTAGCACTGAGATAACTGGGTAAAAGCCCGAATAGCGTTGCGCCATCTACAATACCCCAAATATCACACAACGTGAGACAAAGCCCCAGAACAGTATAACTTCCACGGAAGGAAAGTATCTATAAGCAGATTCTACGGGCGCCTGACAGAATGCTATAGGAACACGGCATTATCTTATCGCGTGAATGAAATGTCCCTATAGTGAGAGTAGTTTCTACCACTTCAACCATAACCCTACTACGCGTACTAATCAAATGTGAGCTTCTCTATAATAGCTGAGCTTAGCTTACCAAGCTTTACAGATCTCCAATAGTTGAGCATGGATATGCACGTGGAAGAGGACTGCTTCAGATAGGATGAATAGGAGACTTACTGAATAGGTAAGTCTCCTGGGTTAGGACTCTGCGGCAACTATCTATAGGTATTCACACAGGTTAGTGGAAAACGGTAACATGTGCTCCTCTGTTTCAACCCAGTGTCTCGCCGCTTCGCCGCAGGTGTGCGTACCCCAAATTCAATTCAGCTCTAGGGCTCCATGCATCTCACCGGTGTTGCAGCCCGCTCGTCAGACCCCTTTCACATACTTATGTGTATGCTACCACCACTATTACTCTATTTGGCCTCCTTTTTGAGTAGAACCGATCAACTGACTTAATAAACCTACATAACGACGGATTATACCATGCATACATGTGTTACCTCAGTAGCTCTTATACGATCAAAATGTTATTATTAGAATAGATACTATAGGCACCCCATGTCCACTGTCTCATGTGTCAGACAAGCTACGCAAAGTAACTACTAACTACTGATACTGCAGTGGATACAATGCCAAGATAGGCAGGCGGGTAGTGTGATCTAGATTGCCGTAGCCAAGGGCATGGCAGCGACTGCGTGACATCTTAGACTTGCGTTTTGGGGGGGTAGGCAGGAGGATTGGGAATGGACAAAGCTGAATGGGTAAATACCCCGAATACCCTACTGCTGCTACACCAGGCACCCCTGTGGCGGGGAATCACGATGACGGGCGACGCGATGTCCTGTTTCGGGACTCGGCCTGCCTATTTATTGGTAGAGTAGGTATTCTGGTTTCTTGTTGACGTTTCAGCGGCTGTGGAGCGCGATGATGTATGTAGCATGTGTCGACGGCAAGGCCTTCAATAGCAGGAAGCAAGCAGCCACATTCCAGTCCCCAATCTGACCTCATCGTTTGAACGATCTGCAGCCGCCTTACCTGCCTGGTTCCTGCAGTGAAACTAGCAAGGCTAAACCGGGGTACTGCATAACCAACGGAGGCAACGGAGGCAGGCAGTGAAGACAGGAAAGCGACATTGACTGAAGTAGGTTAGGAGGCTGTGAAGGAGGGAAAAGTCCTAGACTACCTGGAACTATCTTGACTATCGGTATACTATATATACTACTACACCACGCTACCTTGACACTAGATCTGCACTAGGTATTCTACAAATAAGTTGAATCATCAGCCCTGTAACATTGGAGCCAAGGTAAATCCATAAGTGTAGTGTATAGTCCCGTGGTCCTCGTTCCGCCTCCATCGCCTTCGTCGCTGGGATCACGCGCCGCCGTCACAGCCTTCTGTAATAGCAACAACCTGTCGCAGGACATCTGCTTGGCCCTTACCATAAAAGGAGGTTCACAGTGACCTCCCCTGAGATCTTTCACAATGTTGTCCACTAAAGGACGCACGTCATCTCTCGAGATGCAGCAACGCACGCGCAAAGAGCGTCGCTTCGACGAGACGGAGCGGGATCTGCCCGACTTCTCAACCACCGGCTTAACCGTCGCATCTAAACTATGGTCTGCCCTGTCCTATCTGGGCAAGAAGAACCCGTTAACACGCTCTGTAACCGCGGATGATACGCTATGGCTGCTGGACAACACCGCGTATCGCAACGGGCAGACGGGTCAGTGGGAGGCCGAGTATGTGGCCGCTATATTCTCGCAGCACTCTTCCTGCACCATCGTCGACGCCGTGGGCAGCATCGCCGACAAGATCCAGCTGGAAGAGAAGGACCCGGGCTATCAGACCCTCGAGAAGAGGATCGGGCCTTTCGTGCAGGACATCAAGCCGGGAACCGTGGCGAAGGTGCTGTACGAGGGAAAGTCGCCAATGAGGCTCGGGCCCAGCGGACACAACGGCATCACGAGCGAAATCAAGACGTTGCCTGGTGCTAGCGATGGCGGCATCGTGCCGACGTTCGCTCATGTCCCTGAGGGTGCGAATGGGCTTCTCGAGATGAGGACCTTTTACGCCGATGCCGAGGGTTGGGGTGTTATTTCCGGTACGATCATGTTTATGATGATGCCTTCTAGGAGAGCTTGCTGGGGTTTTTAGCAACAACGCACTAACCGAGTATATAGATATCGACGACACAATCAAAGTCACACAGACCAGTGATCCCATCGGCATCCTGCGCACAACATTCCTCGACGCACCACAGCCCACGCCAGGCATGCCAGAGCTGTACAAGCACATCCACTCTCTCATCAACGAGAATTCAGCGTGGTTCTACCTGTCCGCCTCGCCGTACAACCTGTACCCGTTCCTCCGCGATTTCCGCGAGACCTACTACCCGCACGGCACCATCATCCTGCGCGACTCGAGCTGGATGAGCATCCAGGGTCTCCTGACGACGCTGACGCTTGGCACGGAGGATTATAAAGTCGATCGCATGGAGAAGATTCACGCCTGGTTACCGAAGAGGAAGATGATTTGCGTGGGCGATTCGACGCAGACGGACCCTGAGGCTTATGGTGAGATGTAAGTCACGATGACCTTTAAGATGCACTGTTATTTCTTTGTTCTCCTTTTCTTTCTTATCTGCTCTCTGCCCTTTCTTGATATCCCCCATTAACATAGGTCATGACGCCAGTTATCGCAGATACCCGCAGTGGGTAAAGACGATCTTGATTCGCAAAGTCGAGGACATAGCAGCCATCGGCATTGAATCGAAGAACGAACCCGAGCGGTTCGAGAAAGCCTTTGAAGGCGTGCCGCGTAACGTCTGGCATGTATTCACAGACGCGGAGGAATGTAGGAAGATCGTAGAAGACGTTGTCTCTAAACATTAACACTTCAGATGAGAGCTTGAGGCTCGTATAAGTCATTGGAACTGGCGTTATTGGATATGACTGAGTTTTTATGGTTGGTTGGCTGGCACTAATAATCAGACAAAGATAGGTCTTACTCTTGATTTCTGGTTATTGTACAATTATCCGCACTTGATATACCCCTGGGCTCGGACCGGCGTGTTGAGGTTTATGGCATACATAGGTAGCACGGTGCAGTTTATTCCGGGTATACATATGTAGATGGGGTTAGAATCTCTCTATACACATGGTTGACTACATATACATAACAGTCTTGCCTAGTGAGAACATGACACAGACTGGGTGTCGGTCTTCACAAAGCACGCCTAATGTTCCTGACGCTATAGTAGACTACAAGTGAAGCCCATCTGTATTAAGATATGCCACTCATACGAGATCTAGGTACAAATAATTAGTGGCTCGGTGTAGCGTGTCTCTCGGATTGCCCGGGAAGCCCACCTCTTGTGCGGCTTCACGTCATAACCGTACATAGTTGCCGTCAATCAGAGTTCACCAAAATCTCCGTCATGCATGCATCCTCACGACTTCCCCGCACTAATTACGAACCATTATGAGTTGGCGGCTGGGCCAATTGACGAATCGTTCGAAAGCAGTACCTGGCCAGCTATTAAGGAGCTCGTTCTTTGGGTTAAGTGCTTCTCTGAGCTCCCGCTCTATATCCTCTAGTCTGCTATTCTCTTTACACTTACCTCATAACATTTCACCCGGATCAATTCAGTCCCCCGGCTACATTACCACTCTACGTCCATCTACAATGTCGGCCTCAAAACGACAGAAGTCCGCTAAGGGTAAGTCGCGGCATTCTGGTGACGGAGGATGTTATACTTACTTCCGAATCCCAAGATGTCCCGTACGAACTGATCTACTGGCCTGGGATTCCCGGGCGCGGCGAGTTCATCCGCCTGGCTCTGGAAGAGGGCGGCGCAGACTACACCGACACCGCGCACACAGAAAAGGGGATGGAACAAACGCTGGCCCAGATCGACAGCGAAAACGTCGGCGACGATTTCAACCCGCCTCCCCTCGCGCCTCCTATCCTGCGACACGGCGACCTGCTCATCAGCCAGACACCCAACATCCTCCTGTACCTCGGCCCCCGACTCGGCCTCGTACCGCCGGCCGAGGGCGAAGACGGCGACCCAGACGCACTCTACCGCATCAATGCGCTCGTCCTGACGGCGTTGGACGGGCTGTGCAACGAGGTGCACGACTGCCACCACCCGATCGCGTCGGGGCTGTACTACGAAGACCAGAAGGAGGAGGCGCTGCGGAAGAGCAAGGACTTCGTCGAGAACCGACTGCCCAAGTTTCTGGGGTACTTCGAGCGGGTGCTCAAGGGGAAGGCGAGCGGAGACGGGCCGTGGCTCTACGGAGGACGGCTGACCTATGCGGATCTAGTCTTATTTCAGGTACGTACTTGTCTGCATTCCTCATCACCGAATCACCATGGTCGATGACGGCCGTCGTGATCGATGTTATACTAGCTTACTCATGCTAACGATCGCATTCAACAACAGGCCCTCGACGGCGTCATATTCGCATTCCGAAAAGCCGTGTCGGCGGCGCAGACGTCGGGCAAGTACGTGCACGTCTTCCAGCTATACGACGCCGTGAAGGAGAGACCCAAGATCAAAGAGTACCTCGCCAGCAAGCGGCGACAGAGCTATTCCCAGGGCATATACAGATACTACCCCGAGCTCGACTTGGCGGAGACGGATATGCCTCAGGACGTTGTAGGGGGTAATAAATAAATTAATGAACAGTTGCTGCTGGGCGTCATCGGTCCGGAAATATCATCCCAAATATAACTCTAGGCTCGTCACAGGTCTCGCTCGTAACGTGCGTTGTGGTGGTAATAATGATGGCTGATCGATCTAGCATTGGCGAAATGGTCATGGGAGTGTGTAAGTGGAACGAACACATGAGCTCCGTTTTATAAGCCCCCTGAGGGGGAGGGGTATTGTACCTACCCGGTAGCTAAGTACCTCCTAATGGCACTAAACCAGTGCATGATCCACCTATTGAATAGGCACTCCAGGTGCGTATCACATGGATAGCTCAACTTACAACTTACACCAACCTTGCCGCACATAACCGATGATGCATCATGAGCCTCATCCTACAACAAGTTCATACATGATAGTATAGCTGTAGAGCAGAACGCTGAAGATCAGCCATGCCCCATGCAGTTCGCTCTCCAGCACCAGCATCAGCGTCATTATCGTCATCAGGGCTGCTACCGATGCCAGGCTCTCCGTCCGCGTCGTGGGCGCTTTACAAGGCCCGTCTCGCCTCTGTCTTCCAGCACCCCGATGTCGCTGTTCTCGTCGCATTCTGGCTCTTCGGTATATTCTTCTTCCTGTTCCTCTAGCTCTCACCGCTAATCTCTGTATAATTGTTTACACAAATAAATAGGCTTGATCAACAATGTCCTCTACGTCGTCATCCTCTCGGCCGCGCAAGACCTCGTGGGCCCCGAAGTGCCCAAAGGCCTCGTCCTCCTCGCCAACATCCTGCCCTCCTTCTCGATAAAGCTGGTTGGCCCTTACTTCATTCACCGAATGCCCTATCCGATCCGCATCGTCGTGTTTGCCGCCATCTCGTCCGTCGGGATGTTCATGATCGCCTTCACACCGCCCGACAAGTCTGTCGCCATCAAGATGGTCGGAGTGATGCTCGCGAGCCTGTCCAGCGGTGGCGGCGAGCTCAGCTTTCTAGGCCTGACGCATTACTACGGCCATATAAGCCTCGCTGCATGGGGTAGCGGCACCGGTGCTGCTGGTTTGGTCGGCGCCGGTCTTTACGTCCTGCTGACTGACTGGCTCGGTTTCAGCGTCAAGAACAGTCTTCTGGCTTCTGCATATCTCCCCATAATTATGTTGCTCAGCTTCTTCCTCATACTGCCCCAACGGCCCCTCCGAGATGCCACCAAGGCCCGCGAATACCAACCTCTGCGAGACTCAGATGAGGCCGGGCTCGAGACTGTTGATGAAATGCCAACAGCCAACGCGGCTTCCAGCCTCCTCGCCCCTGATCCCTCCGTTGCTTCGGCCGTCAACATCTCTGACGCCGGGAAAGACTCGTGGTCCAAGATGGGCGCTAACCTACGTCGGGCCCAGTCTCTGGTCTTCCCGTATATGCTTCCATTGTTCCTAGTCTACGTAGCTGAGTACATCATAAACCAAGGCGTATCGCCAACATGTAAGTGAAATCGTAAACCCTCCCCTTGGCTTGTGCTTGTCGGGGTGTCACATGGAGAAAGGACCCCTTGTCCGCGTATCGAACGCCCCGTAAGATTAGGTTCATTGAAGAATGTAGATGACTAACAGCTAGTAACCAAAAAGTGCTTTTCCCGCTAGAATCATCGCCTTTCAGCGAGCTGCGAGATTTCTATCCCATGTATAGCTTCCTCTACCAGTTAGGCGTCTTCATTTCCCGCTCCTCCATCGCTTTCGTCCGAGTCCGCCATCTCTACGTCCCATCCCTACTTCAAGTAGGGAACCTACTGCTGCTGACACTGCATTCACTGCTCAACTTCATCCCGAATGTCTATATCATATTCGCCATCGTCTTCTGGGAAGGTCTGCTTGGAGGTGGCGTGTATGTGAACACGTTCGCCGAGATCATGGAGAACATCCCGTTTGAGGAGAGGGAGTTCAGTCTAGGCGCGACGAGCGTGAGTGATAGTGCAGGTATCTGCCTTGCTGGCTTTGTGAGTGTGGCTATGGAGGTCTGGCTCTGCAATTACCAGGTCCAGCATGGGAGGGATTGGTGTAAGAAGATAGAAGTAGGGTAGAGGTAATATGTATACTTAACTTTGAGCTTGGTCACAGCGTCACCATGTTTGAAGTGAACTAGAGTTACAGCTGTACCTTTTGCTAACTTTACGGCACCGCCCAAAGAACGATTCTACGTGGCTAAGTGGTTAGATCAAACAAACCACACAGATCGTGACACGACCTCCTAGTACTGCTGTAGAGGGCCCATAGCTACTGGATGTCATGGTATTACTTACACAACTAGTAGCCCATGAATTGTAACCCCTTGTTACTCTTCACTGCTTTTCACGATAATATCGTCAAGGAATGTTGCGTGAGGTAGCTCGTTTCCCAATGGCGAACTGTGGCTCAAAACATCGTATACAACACGCTTTCTCCCCTTGACATTGACGTATCTGGTTGCATGATCAGAAACCGTTGTTCATCCTAAGCACCTTTCATACATACACTGGATGTAGTGAGCTGGCATAGCCTGTAAGTTCGTTCTTCTTTATTGGGATGCGAGTGTCTCATATAAGTGTGGAGAGAACATGAGCATTATATGTTCCTCAAGTCTCTCTTATGATATCAACTCTTGAAAGCCTTGCACGCAAGTAAACGTCTTCGACTATATACTATTAGAAATACGTATTATAGATCTAGCTCAGTATCTAACAATACGCGTATAACACAACGTCCCCATCTAAACGATGATTAATATACTTGCTGCCATGCCAGTATCTTGACAACCGTTCTCCGAGTACATATTAACATATCTCCCGTCCTTCGAACCAATTATATAATGTTACAAAAGAAAGTGACAAGAAACCATACTCTATCTCTGAGCATAGACAGCAGATGGTACACGAAATGGTATACATAGACTTACAAGCGTCCGGCTCCTCTCTCTACCCTCTCACATCACTCGACATCTTCCTCGGCCTTGATCTTCTGGCCTTCCTCCTCGTCTTCCTCCTTCTGACCTTCTTCCTCCTCTTTTGCCTCCTCTACCTGTTCTTCCTCTTCTTGTTGCTCATGCTCCTCCTCCTCCCTCTTAACCTCACTCCCAGCCCGTCCCTCAATCTTCCCCTTCCTAAACGCTCTTCTCAACGCACACCGTCCAAGATTCTTCCCCCCAGCCCTACACTCCTCGCACTCCTTCCCATGCTTAATAAGCAGCACATGCAATCCATACTTCTCCTCATCCGGAATCCTCGCATCCAAATGCGCATGCGTCTGATCCCTATTCGCACCCACCGGCCTCCACCCCAGCAGTCCCGTGATCCGATGCACATGCGTATCAACCGCAAAATTATCCCTCTTCAGACAAAACAGCAAGACACAACTCGCCGTCTTGGGTCCCACGCCCTTAAAGGATAACATCTCGCGCATAGCGTCCTCGTCGCTCGCCCCGAAGAGATGATCCAGGGAATAAACCCCGTACTTCTCCCGCGTCTGCGCGAGTATGTCCAATATGACTTTACTTTTAACAACCGCTAACCCGCCACTTTCAATCGTCTTCGCCAGCTTCGCCTGCCCGCCCTCGACGATGCGCGCCCAGGCGTCGCTTCCGCCGTACGCGCGGTCCATGGCCAGTTTGGCGCGCGTGCTGTTCTTGTCGCTCGTGTTCTGCGATAGGATGGTGCGCACCAGCGCGTCGAGCACCGAGGCGCTGTCGCCGCAGCCCGCGCGCGTGGCGGGAGCTACTGTTGCCTCCGGCCGCACGCGCGCGCCGTGGAGGGAGATGAGGATCTCGTGGGCTAGTTTGCATTCTGCTGGCGTTGGGTGCGGGAAGTCTGGGTACGGCGATTGGCGGGCTGCTGCGAATTGCGAGTATGATTTGAGTTTCTTAGCTTGTAGATCTGCTGTTGTCGTCTTGGCTTTGCTTGCAACGGGCTTGCTTGTGAGATTCTCGTTTTTGTCGTCCGTCTCTGCTTTAATTGGTGGTGGCGACGCTGCTACTGGCGGAGATTCATCATCGTCATGCTTGATATGCTTTTTCACTTTCTTCTCATCCCGTTTCTCAGACTTAGTATCAGCGGGTTTCTTTGAGGCATTGTCAGGCTTGACCCTCTTGCTTCGCCGAAGTTCCGTGGCCGAGGACAAGTCTGAATCTCTGAGTCGTCCTCTCTTAGCAGTGGCCTTTGGTGGGGTTTCTTCGTCCTTCCCTCTTCCGTTCATACTATCGCCATTCTCACTCTTAATCTCTTGCTCTCCGCCTATGTCATCCTTTTCGATAGTCGCGTGTCTCGCGCTACGCCGACGATCCGTAAGATCGCCTGAAGCTTTCACCTTGGCGTCGCGCGAAGCTCTAGCCATGACTGTGGTGAGGGTGCGCCGGGGCAAGTGGAATTGTGAAACCCGTGCGGTGCAGAGATATAGATGTCTATACATACACGACACTTCGCACGGGTTGAAGTGTCCAATGTGAAGCCCGACGATTTCCCATCATTTAGGATGGAATTGTTGTCGAGAGATGGCTGAGCGAGTGAGATAAGTGAGACAGTGAACAGGGGAGGTGATGTCAGCGGTTGTCCGTAAATGTAAGGTGCATACGAAGGTACAACATATGATATGGTCCATGCGCTAGAGTAATCTAACAAAAAGCCCGATCAACTCGCTTTACTCACTCGATCTATATCGGTAATACATGATACTATCATCTGCCAGAACTCAAGTTACGATGAACTACGTAATTAGCCACTGGTGAATTTAAAGAAACGGCCATGACATCGCTATGCCTTGATAGTGTGAACGTTTCAGCATCTCTTTGTTTTCACCCGGTCTTGGAAATTGAAATGTAAGTTGGACCAACTAAACAGTTTATTAATTAGTATTCACTCAATTGAAGTCCTTGAGAGTCACTTAGTCTTCACTTAGTCTATGCTTGATAACTTCGCAGGAATTTAGTGTTTTTATATGCAGTTGATCAATCAATGGATGAAGGAAACTATACAGTCAAGTATGCTTTTTACTCCAAAACACCAAAGCCCAGTTCCCGATACCCTGTTTGAACCTAAAGGAGGATCTATACCAATAATGCGGCCTGATCTTCGCTTTCTTCCCTCTCTCTTCTTTTCCTCTTCAATGCTGCCTCCGTCTCGAGTTTGGAGTTGCCAGCTTGCGCTGTTCGACCCTCACCCTAGAGGTTGATCTAAGCGAGACAATGGCAATATATGCCTTTCTGTTATTGATACATAATGCTACACGACAAGTTTGTTTCAACCTGCGCGGTTCATGGAATTGGCCTTTCTTCCGAAACCCAGCCATTTCCTCACGCCTCCAGCACTTTGAGGCGCCGCTGGTGTCGTGCTCCTGGCCTCGGTCAGCGGAGTAACCGGATCAGCGCCCGCTTCTGTGCTCTGCGATGTCTCCGAGGTAGCGAGCATTGCGTCGGAGCTGATCAAGTCCGTCTGTAATGGCGGTGGGCGATTACGCATAATCGGCGGCGGCGTGGCACTCGCAAGTTCATCCTCCACCATGTTGACCGGGTGTGTTGTTGTCCAGGGCATAGTCGCAGGTGGCGGGACGCTGTTTCTTCCCGAAGGTCGTTTGAGATATCGTAGGTGTGCTGGCGGTATCGGAGGGGCTCGTTGCGCCACCGGAGGGGGAAAGTTTGATTCCGTAACGCTGGAGGGAGTGCCGTAGCTCTCCGAGCCAGACCTCCTGAAAAGAGAGCCAAGGTTACGTCCCCGTGACTGCAGACCCGAAATGGGCGGATATTGGCTTCTCTTCGTGGGTGGCACTCCATCCTCGCGGTTTCCGGACATCGCCACTTGTCCAGATCCATCGACGCTATTGCTCCTTCCTCTCGCGTCGGTCCTCATGACGGTGTCGTCTCGGGAAGAACTTCTTCCAGTCTTCCCGGTTAACGTCGACATGAGAAAGCGACTCGCAGCTTGAGCATTGAGGCTTGATCTACGTGAAGGGGGCTGTGGGCCGTTTTCCGTCGGCGCAAGCGGGTCAGGTTGAGTCGACTGTAGCGAAGACGCCATCTCGTCAACTGGATCGCGCTTCAAAGCCGGGGCCGGTGATCCAAGAAAACCATTGCCATTGAGCGCACCAAACATGGCTTCAGGTTCCCAACCTCCAGCACTTGCTGGAAAGGAAAACAAGTCTGGAGAGGGGGACCGCAGACGCTCCATATGGGTAATTGGGCGGCTATTGCCCTTGTCGGGTTTGTAGCTTTCACGCATCCAGTAATCGCAACTTTCCGTATCGGAGCGAGCATCAGCGCCGCCGTCAGAATCAGAATCCGAGACGAAGCTGTCCCGACGAGGCCGCGTAGGATTTGTTGTATTTGCAGCCGAACGAGCAAGGTGACTCAAGTCGGACAACAAAGAATCCTTTTCGATTTTAATAAATCCAGTAGTCGGTAGTTGTGAACGATTTCGCGGAGGGGCTGACAATTGCGTCGGCTGTGCGCTCATTCCTGGACGCACATCCCGCCCACCCAATGACCTTGTATACTCACTACCATGAGGCAGCGAAGTAGCAACAAACCTCGTGTTATGCGGGTCGTCGGACCTGGACAAGCTGTCTTGTGAACTGGACGGGTCCTTGTGCGTTCGAAGAACCGAAGAGGATACGGTATCTGGAGTGGGCGGCAGTGGGTGAGAATTGGTCGGGTCTTTGTATGGTGGATAATTGGTCAGAACCTTCTGCAATGATCCCCTCCTCTCTTGCCTGCTCGTTGCTCGAGCCGGCGACCCAAGAGATTGGGAGTCCGGGGTCACAACCACCTTCCCACGACCTGATACGAGCGACTTCGAAGTATCGTCCACAAGGCCGGTTCTCTCGCCGGGCCTGTGTAATACGCTGCTCACAGAAATAATTTGACCAGCAAAGCCCCTCGCAGCCCTTGATGTCATGTTGAGCGTGCCCCCAGAGGTGGCGGTTTTCTGATATGGGAGGGAATTTCTCATCATTCTCTTCGTTGGCGTTGGGGAGCGGGTGCCAAAAGTGCCATCGAGGCCTGAGACATCGCTCAGCGGCGGCAAATCGATCCCATCTTGTCCCTGTTTGGGGCCATAGATGCTCACAAAGGAACTTTCGCTCAGCATGCTGAGACTTGGACTCGCGACCCGATTCATTTCACTCATGTCGGCGCTCGATGCAGAAACCTCAGAGACTTTGCGGAAATGTATGCTGCTAGAACGATTTTGTAGAACAATACTACGCAAATTCTGGGTGTGTGCGCTCTGATCTGAAAGGAAACTAGGCATCCGTTCAAGAGCCTTTGGCTCTATCGACAGCAAGCTGCCATGGTCATCTGGTTTGGGCGTCTCGGCACGCAAGGAGTCGGATATATTGGACCAAGAATGCCGATGAGACCTGTCGGCCTCGAATCTCTTAAACATCTCTTTCTCTTGGACCAGTTCTTCAACCCTTGCCTCAAGCTTGACTATCATATTGACCGCCTCCTCGATCGCCTTATCCCTTTTGACAAGCTCTCCGAGCAGATTCTCCTGGATTCCTGACAATTCCGTGCGTTCAGCAACGAGCTCTTCCACTCGTGCTTCCAGTGCGGATTGTTTCTCGCGCCGATGGAAAAGTTCTAGTTTGAGGTCGAAGTTCTGTTTATGCAGCGTAGAAACGGCCTAAAGTGAGTTCGTGTCAGTGGCATGAAGCTAAATTGGGAGGTGAACATTGGCCCATGCACAGAAGCGCACCTTTTCTATCTGCTTTACCCCCATGCTTGTCTGGCTTGCATCATCGTCGTGGCTTGATCCCGGTCGGCGTTCCGCCACATGTCTATATCTTGAGTTGGACAAGTTTGAGATGTCGCCGTCGCGAATATCACCAGTTGACGAACTCAGGTCGGTACCCCATCTACTGGCCAGGCGTTCGCTCTCTGCCTTCCTTTCCTGCTGTAATCTTTCCTGGAGCAAGCTCGAGGCAGGTGTCATTAGTTGTTTCGACTCGCTACTTGATTCTCTCGACAAACGCCCAGGTTGTCTTATACCCGCTGTTTCTCTGTCGCATTGGCTATGATGATATTTATGGGTGTGAGAGGGGTTCGACGGCGTGATGGCGCGAGGGTGTGAGGAGGCCGAGGTGCTTGTACTTTTGACCGTCTTCGGGCTATGCATGGTGCTGCTGGCCGTGCTAGCCTGCGAAAGTGCACGACGATGTAGGCACACCCGGGCATCTTTACGTGCAACAGTGTTCTCCATTTTTCTCTAAGACCAGCTGCTGGATTTTGTATTTTTATTTCTTCTCCCTTTCCAGGTGACACTTATCGACGTTCCATTTGGAAGCAAGAGGCCAACCTTGAACTCAGGTACGAGAATTGGGCAAATGTAGATCGGGTTTCCAGGATGCGGTGAGGGTCGGTGATCCCGGTAGTCGCAACGAGCTGTCGTAGGTTCTGCTGGTACACGAGTTCATGGCCTTGACGGAGTCCGCAAGAGGGCAGTGCTTTCTTGAAGGAAGCGTCTGCTCTACACGATCGCTTCAAGGGGCCAAGATGCGGTCGACCCAGAGGTCAGCTCGGAAGGCGAGGGGATTCGAGTGTGAATCCGGGGGCGAGACTTGGGCAGACTGCCTAGAGAGAGTCTGATGCTTAGAAGCGAGCTAGCTCCCGTGGACCTGAACACGGTATGGATACGGGTATGCGAGTTGTCACACGCAATACCCGAATGTCTTGCGGGTGTCTCAGCCTCAGTCGCAGTCTCGTTCGTCAATGAGCGACAGCACCCTGAAGTGGCATGTCCGGGGTCAAACAGACGTTCTGGCTACTCATATGACAGGCCAGGACCATGCGTCGCTGCAGACGGAGTACGGAACGGCACGAGAGCGTAGATGGGGATGCCGATGAAGAGACAGCAGCATAGGGGAGAGAGTTCAAGACGGGGTAAAGAGAACCGAAGACCGTCGTCCCCAATACCAACGCAATCTCGACAGCTCCCTACTGAATGGTAAGGTATGTTGCAAGGTAAGCCAAGACAGGGTCCGCCGCTGTGGAGTAGGCAATTAATTAATGAATGTAAGGTATTGGAAGGCAGTGCAAATGACGAAGGGAAGAATGTAGTGTACAATATTCCAGTTACCTGGGTCTAAGTCCAGGTGTATAAGATAGATAACAAATCACGTATAAGGAACAAGGGAGCAGCTGTGATACCCGTGCTTGCCTACCTTTACGCCATGTCTCGAGAGACAGAAAGGACAAGGGTGTCACCACTCATGGTATGTACTTAGCCACTCTCCCTGTCCACCTTTTCTTTCTTGCTATTTCCTCACTATCACAATCACAGCGCGCAATCACATTCCTACTGTACCTACTTAGCGTAGTACACTACATGCTGTAGGAGGTAGGTACTACTCTAAGTCCCCAGCGTCCATGCCAGTGGAAGGGATTCCTTCCTTCTACCGTGTCACACTGTATGATGAACCTGCAGTAGCAGCGTAATCTTGCATATGCACCGCAACCCTCCGCGGCGGGTCAGCCCAATGTCTAATATGTCCACAGGAAAAAGCACTGTGGCGTAGGAGCTCGTTGACCCAATCGTCCCTCACCACCGGGACAAACTAGTACTATTGCGAAGAGCTTCCCAGGATTAGGGGAGTCAGGGCAGCCGCCAGGGGATGGGACGAGGGAGGATTTTGTAGTCCACCTAGGTTGGCCGGAATCCGACGGAAGCACTAGTGGAGAGCTCAGCTGGCCAATGGCGTTCTTAAGTGCCTGATGTTGCTTTCCAAAAAGGAATGACTGCGACTCACAGTGCCAAGTATCAATAGGATACTGTAAGCTAGTTCCAGCTCCGCCATGTCGGACTCTCCTTCTGACTTCTATCTAAGTATATTACTTAAATGAGAGCTTATAATAGTCTGACAGTAGTTCAATTCTCATATAAAAAAGACTTAAGACTCCATAGCACAGCTGAAGTTCTCACCATACATGAAACCTATGGTCGAGTAGGGCTTCTTCGGCTTACTGTTCGGAACTCATCGTGAGATTCAGTACTGTAGCGTAAGTGAGTGGTTAAGCGAGTGATGATCACTGCAATTGAAAAACTCCTCGATCGCAGAAATGAGCTGCTCTCATTCTTACTCCGTATCTTACAAGTTGTCGCAGCAACAAAAACATATCCATATTGCAAGGTACGATACCAAAGTAAAGACCGCGGCCAGACTGGTTTTGTTCTAGCTCAGGGCAGCCTTCAGAGCATGGCATGGCACGGCAGGAATACCGGTATCGAACTACACTACACTAGAACCGAGCTGCATGTGGCACCCTACAGTAGTTCGGCTTGGAATGTTCGGAAGAATGTGTAGCGTACGCCACGATTGGCTAACGGCGAGGTGATTCGCTCCTGGGGATGCAATGTGATTCAGAAGAGGCGCCCCGAACTCAGCTCCCCGTTACT